>APFE030880448.1:40319-88982 GCA_000404065.3 Pinus taeda
CCTCAATGGGTTAGTGTGGAAGCCGAATGGACAAAAGGAGTCCAAGAGACCTTGGGATGTGAAACCCAACGGTCATATATTGTACTATAAATGTATATCTCTTGTTAATAAAAATCGTACTCTCCTGATTATCTTTCATATTGTCCTTGCTGCCCATGTGTGTTTAACAAATTCAACCCTTTGAAGAAAGTATTCTTGTTTGGTCCTTTCCCCTCACCTTGTCCAAGATAGCAGCATCATTGGTTGCTACATTCCATCCCCAAACCTAGGTTGGGTCCACCTGGCCCTGTGTGGTCCCACTTCTCAATAAAGACTATTTATCAAGGACCATTTGGGAATCCAAGTTTCCCAAGGATTATAGGGATTGAGAAACTTCTTCATAAGCCTATCCTTTCTCCCTCAACCCTCCAATCCTCACTGCTTATCCCTGGTGGACCAAATCCCTTACTTAAAGAGCAAGCAAGCTCCATTCTTCACTCCATCCTTGGGAAAGGGTTTTCAGGGTCACTTCTCACCTATCCACTAACATATACTTTACAAGTGAATACCTACACTACCAGGACTCCTCCCATCGATGAAAGTCTATAAATAGTAGAGAGACTTAGTTGTGGTGACAGTGGACTAAGCCTCCACAGTTTCCCTTAACCTAGCAGTTGCCCTCTTAGGAACCCCTTTAGGTCCCTTGCTCGTTCACACAATCAACACATAACCACTCCCTTCTCCCTGGTACATATTCTGTCCGTAAAAGCTTCACAAGCCTTGGTGAAACCCATCAAGTCAAAAATCACCAGGTCTCTATCAAGAACTATCTCACCCACACCAACCAGCTTGTCCCTAACTTGGGTAAACTTGGTGAGGTACAACACCATGGAATCTGACTTGGACATCCTGATATTCCTGGGTTTATCCTTCAACACTAACTCCTCACCCTTGCTCAGAACCTGATAGAGGCTGATAATGGTCATCCACATAGCTTTGGCTGACTTCTTCCCAGTCATGTGAGAAATAATGTGGTCTTTGACTCCTTCCAAGATGATTCTTCTCACCTTGGCATGTCTTCTGTTATGCTAAGCCATCTGTTGAGGGTCATTAGGGGCGGTTGGGACAACATCCACAAACTCCCATGCCCTTGTTCCTCCAACACCATGCCAATCCTCTCATGCCATGAGAAAAAGTTGGACAGTCCATCCAACCTATCCTCAAATCTAAGACCCTAGTACGCCATTCTACCAATTTGCACTACTCAAAAACCCTAGCGGCCAAGTCAAACTGGTGAGATTCTCCCTCTGAATATCGACCCTGCACCTAAAGATAAAACATTGTGCTTGGTCTTCAATCAAAGGCTATTATCTGATACCATGTTAGATTTCCTTAAAACCCAATAACTGATTTATGATTTATTAAGCATGCAACCCAAAAACAACCAAATTGTTGTTCTAAAAATTAAATCACAAATACAACTGAGTTTTCTAACCATAAGCATACACAACGAAAGTAAATAAAGTTGAAGACAAACATATTCAACACATAAAACACCAGCTATCCCTAGGAAAGCCCAACTCCGAGGAAAACCTGCAATCTATGTGTGTTTTTCTATTAGCTTGAGCAAAATAATCTTCAAAAAATATTATAGCAAGGGAACACTTCCCTTTTATAGCAAAAACCCTTTGAACAGCTCCCAAGCAAAATCGATTCACCCCCTGCTCACTTATGTTGTTGTAAGGTTGTGCAGTACGAGCTCTATGCACGCTGGTACAAGCTATACGGCCATGCAATATGGCCTCTCTATGCACTGTACGAATGTGTTGAAACTAGGCTAAGATTGAGTTATTATGCCCTCTCTTTCTCTCCCTCTTAGTCATTAATCTTGCTTGCTGACTGTTGAAACTCTAACTTCCTCTTGTTGAGCTAACACACACCCTCTATGCCAATCAAACTAGCCACTTCTATGCCCTATTTCCCCTTATAAGTTGACTTGGGCCCACCATCACCTTCAATGGTTGAGATTAAATCTTGATGAAGGGTTGAGATCTAATTACATGTTGAATTTGCCCTTTTAAATTTTTCCTAAGTCCAACATTAGTAAATAGTTAATTAAATTAATAATCTGCTAAGTGGTTGTCTTGTGGGTCCCTCTGCTAGCCTTGGCATCTAGCCAAGTATTGTAGTATTCAACAACCCCCCCATTTATTTTTATTTTCATTATATAATAAATAATGAGGGCCCTTCTTTCATGTTAATAAAACTCTTTAGTTTCAGTAAAGATAGGACATTTTTTAGTTTGTTATAAAATCTCTTAAGCTTGAAGGTTTCCCTCATCGAAACTTAAGTATCGAAGGCCCAACCCTTATAATGTTACGATAAATCAAAATCCCGATAGGCCCTCTTATTACAAAATTGATGCATTATCGGAATATTTTTATCGGACTCTTATTATATCGTAACTTTCCTTTTGAGAAAGTTACGATAAAGTTATTCCCCGATAAAGCTTCCCCAATGATTACTTTATTCATTAGAAAGGGATTTTACTAAAAGGTTAATAGAAATCACATGCCCCCTTTTTAAATGAATATTATAAGAGTCGTCGGCCCCACAACTACCACTTGGCATATCGGCCCTTCACAATATCGTAACTTTCTAAGTGTGCCACTTACGATACTCAATGCTTTTGATATCTCCCAACTCCGGTACCTGCCTCCTCTGATATCCATTATCTCTAATACTCGTCCCCTCCAATACCACGAAACCTCTAATGTTCCCATCTATAGCTAATATCGGGACTTTCATAATGGGAGCCTGCTCTTAAAACTTCCGATATGCCACCTTCGATATTGAAATCCCGATATCACTTCCCGCCTCTGCTTATAGTCATTACTTTTTCAAATATGATTTATCAGATGTTACCAATATCGTAACTTTCTAATGCATCTCCAATTGATATCTCCGATATTTTTTCTATCGATACGCTGATGTGGGCAAACCCACGTGAATTCACGTTTTGGCATTTAATATGTGAAAGTGGTGAATTTATGGTTTTTGAGATTATAATCATCCCCATTCATTGTAGTTCGATTCTATCATAATTCACCCTTAAAGACAGAAAATTTTGTGTAAAAATTGTTATTTGCACTAAGTCTTTCATCTGAAGAAGTTATCACTCAGACCTGTGTTTTTCATTACAGGCTAGTCCCAACAAGCGTAATTCCGAAGAAATGTCTAAATCAGCAAAAGCAAGGAAGAAACATGTTGCTCAACAACAATCGGCCACTCCTCCAATTGAAAACACCGATACACCAAGATTATTTTTTGACCCAGTCTGTTCTCTAGATGCTAGAATTGCCTCTTGGGAATCTATCTATAGACTATTTGAGGATGAAGGACCCAAGGTCACACAAAGAACAATTACAGATAAAGTATTCTGCCCTAGTCTCCAATACTACTTACAGTGATGTGGACAATTCATTCTTGCATAGGATTGCGGCCCGGCCCAAAATCCTTCCCTATACAGATATAATTCGATGGGTCATTGACAACTTGAGCATTGTAGAAAGGAAATTCATGACATAGAAGCATACAGTCGTCGAATCATTCACCGGCAGCAATTTTAGTGCAATGTACCATTTTCCACAGCCTCAGTGCAAATATAAAAAACAGTTTGTGGAGAAATTCATAAGTGAATAAGACCATGCGTCAAAGCCTATTAGGGCATGAAGAAGAGATCCTAACAAGCATAAGTGAAAGGAAAAGGGTATGTATGCAATTGACTCTCTTGTTGGTCCCTATTGCCAAATAGCCACTATGATATGTAGACTATTTGCTTATTCTAATATATAGAAAATTTTCCGATCAATGGACACCATTGATTGATGTTGCCTCAGAAGGTTATATCTAGAATTTAGGAAATATATTGTCTGATAACCTAGCTACTCATATCTTAAATTTTAGGAGTAAGCATAAGGTTTCAGAAAATATAATTCCTCCCTTTTACATGAGTGCCTACGTAATGGATGCCCTGTGTTTTACTATGGATTTCACCTATATGGGGTGGAAGTGGACCTTAGAAGACTTGACCCCTATCCACATATATCATGATATTCCTTGGGACTCAAAGGATCAGCCTCATTTTTGTAAAATCTACCATGGATTAATGTTGCCTATTTACCAAATCATTTTTTATAAGAGAACTCCTAGGATTTCCCCAAAAGTCGAAACCGACTTGCTCCGAGTTGGAAACTGGCTCAGTAAGGAGTTATTTACCTATGTCTGAGTCTTAGGTAGTCTTGCTAACCCCCATGTCTTGCCTCTATATGTCCCTGACAATCTTCTTTCCCGAGAAATAGCATACCAGACCGTAGGGAATGGTATTTCAAAAGTCTTAAAGGAGTCCAATTAGAAAATGTGGCCTATTTTTCTTTTTAGTGCGGTATATATGCTTTGGATATTTCAAGCATATTGGCATTGAAATTAATGTCATCCTTGAGTTCAATTTCCCCACTATTCATAATAGACGATATGATCCCCATCAAAATGTCAAAAAGGTTATTGCACGATCAAGCATCGGGGAATTTTCTCATGAACCAGACAAATTCGATGACCTATTGGAAAAAGCTTCTACCTATTCAATGGTTACAAGACAAGCAACAAAACAGTTGACTCCACACGAGATGATTCAATTCACCCAATACAGAGTCGCAAGGCTAGCTAATTTGCATATGAATTCATTAAATCTTCCTCAAGAAAGCACGGTTCAGGATGATGTTATAGTTGTTGGTTCCACACAGACTATTGATATGCCTCAAACAAAAGAAACAGGTGCTTCCTCCTCTTCTCAGGCTAAAGGTCTTTTTCCTAGTTCCAAGCTTGAGGAAATATGGGAACAGTATAACCAGGTTTTGAAGGACAAGGGCAAGCAAGTTTTGAAGACTCCCTTACAAGAGAAGGTCTCGGATACTTCTAAAAGTTTGGAACAGACTCTGATTACAATAAAGGCCTCTGACAAGCCTTTGGAAAGTGAAGACATTGAGGTTATACCGGCCTTCCCAACCTCTGAGGTTGTATTAAAAGTTGAAGAAATTCCTCAACTTGATGTATTTTACAGTCCTAGGCATAAGGTTTTTGTTAAAAGACAGAAGAAGAAAAGAAAAATCGATCAGTCCCAGGCTTTAGTTCCTGGAAATGCTTATTTCGAAGTAGTATGGAAAGGCTCTTTGTCCATTCCTTCAGAGGAGCTAGGAAGACTCACTCAATTCATGGGAGCTTATGCTTCCGCAACCATGGACAAATCCATTGAAGTACAATAGTTGTTGAAAGAAACGGAAGACAGAATTGTGCAGTTGGAAAAGAGTTTTGAGATCGAGAAACAAAAGATTGTCGATCAATGGCAAGGACAACTTATTGAACTCCAGAACAATTTTAATGCCCTTAAAATTCAATATGACACTGATTTGCTAGCCCGAGACACTCAGATACAGGAATTACAGAACAGGATAGAACAACTAAAGGTTAATCCTAAATTGACAAAATTCAAGAAGGAAGCAAGAGAGTTAAATACACTCCTTGCTCAACAACAAATTGTGCTTTATCAAAAGTTAGCCACTATTCATGATTTGTGACATACAGCCAATTCCCTGGTTGATCAATTATCAAACCTCAGAAATTATTTTGATGACAATGAAGAAAAAAATGCAAGTTTCCCAACATGGCAGGACAACATCGATGGGAGATTAGCTAATCTTCCCAAAATTGAGGAGTCACACAAGGAAATAGTCTTTAGAGAATGGGAGATTTGTCTTAAACATGCAGAGCAATGTTTTAAAAACCGGAACCGGTGACCGGACCAGTCCACCTAATGAACCAGGTTACCGAACGGAACCGGTCGAACCGGGATTAGTTAGGTCTAAACGAACTGGTTTTAGAAAAATACATTAAATAATTACTTTTTAATGAAAAAAACTATTTTTAAGATTTAAAACCATGATTCCAAGCCAATAGAGACAAAATATGCAAAGAATGCTCATTTATATACCATGTAAAGGTGAATATATCAAAATGGCACCGAGTGCAATACATATCATCGACAAAATACATAACCAATGAGGCTCTATATGGCCTCTAAAGTGCAAAAACAAAGCCTACAAACTATGGGGCCAATGGCCTACTACAAGACTCAAGTCTACATATATGATAATAGTGTTCAACATTATCACTTGAAACTTCTCATGAGTCATCATGATCAAACTCAGTTGGTTGAGTCTCGACTCCCAAACTTTGCAGTCACAAACTTCTCTATTGGTTCAGTGACTTGAGTCTCAAACTTCTGAAGGTATTCTGCCCTAATATGCCCTATTACTTCATTTGGTGTTCCACATGGCTTTACATGGCCTCCTATCCCAACCAAGTGTTGCTTGAACCTGTTAATACCCCCTCCTTAAATGGATTTTTGGCAATATTTGCAGATCATTTTGCCATCAATCATATCACAATGACCCTATGCAGTATCTTTGGCTTTTGGAGGCATGATGACTACTACTTAGCTTAAACTTTTTGTTGTTCCACTACTCCAGCAAAAACTCAACACTCTCCAAGCTCCCAAGCAAACTCACAAACACTCCAAATGAGATGTGTGAGACAAATGAGAGGGAGAAGGGCCTTTTAAAGGCTTGGAGAGGGTGTTTTTGGAGGGAAAGGACCCTTACTTTCCCTCCAAAAACCCTAAACCACCTTGGATAAGCTGCTGTGTGGGTCCTCCGCAAGCATGGCAGGTAACCGGCCGGTTTGACCACAAACCGGCTGGTTCCGTCCTAAATCGGCCGATTAGGGCTATGACCTTGTTGACCAGTTTTTTCAGCCGATTTCGACCGGTGGCCTTGTTGACCGGCCGGTTTGACCGGTTACCGGTTATGACGGGCCAGTTTTAAAAACACTGATGTAGAGGCAACAATGTTCAATGCGAGAGATATCTCTAATAATCTCATTGAGACAATCAGTGATAACTTATTCCAAGTGAATCTCATTTCAAACTGCCTTGAGGGAGCACTGCCAGATATTAAACCGCTCACTAAAATGTTGCAGGAATCATCCAAAAAGCGGGTTGAAATAATTGATCAGCTATCTAAAATTGACTTGGAAAGCCATTGGCAGTTTTTAGTCAAACCACACAGCCAGTGGTTGATGCTCAGGTGCCTATCCAATACCACCACTCACATGTTGCCAACATTATGGGATAGCACATTTATCAGTCAAATGCGGATTCAACCGAAGACACCACCCGAATTAAAGAATATGACAGATATCTACGAGCTACAACAAGGAATGGGAGAACAATCCTCTTTAGAGGCCTAGATGATTCGTTATAACAAATTCTAAATATATCTCTCTTGGTTTATTTTAGTGTTGTTTGCTAAAACTGTGTCAAATTGTTGCTCTATTTGCTATATTTGTATTTTATTTTGAGACTATAATTCCCCCCCATTTGTAATGAGAAGGGGTTATGAATTTTGGAAAGAAGGCTTTTGTTTGCACTATTGTAACTCAAGTTTCTCTTAATAGAAATTTGAACCATTGAAATTCTTCTCATTAGTAGAGTAACAATTTATCGAGTACTATTATCTGTTTATTATTTCTTTGTTTAAGAATTGTATGGTAATTTGATTATGTTTATCATATATGTGTTGTAGCAATCATACATTTTTCACTACTGATATGTGTGATTGGAATTATATATTATAACGAAATCTCATATATGTGACGAATTTATCAGCTAATTTAATTAACTATTTAACTAAATTAGTTATCATTTTCTGTTTTAACCTCATAATCACACGATAATCTATATTGTCATGTTGCTTATGAAATCTTTTTAAATCACATATATAGATAGTTTTCCCAGGATAGATATTAAGTTTAAGTAATTGTTATTTTCATTTTTTATTATATCAGAGCATTATACTTATACTCCATTCATTTCTTATAATTTATTTTAAGGGAAATTGGTCCCATAATCTCTAGTCGGAGCCACCATTCCAAACAAAAAAGGATCTTCTCTAAGGTCCCGACCGGGTGGTTTTCCCCCAATGTTGAGGCAGAAATTTCGAGCCTTCAACACCAAGCAAAACCCTTGTTGCTCTACTCCAATCAACATTAGGGATAAAAACCCCAAGGACCTATTAGAAGCTAAGAACATAGCTAGTGAAGTTGAGCAAAATTTGAATGCTTCAAGGATTGATCTAATTAACTAATCCTAGGGCTAGGATTGATCCTAAAACTAAACCCAGTTCCTAGATTGATCCTTTCCTGCAAGCCTTTGCTCAAAATTTTGATAAGCTCGCCAACAAGTTGATCAAGGTCAAAAGAAACTAATGAACAAAATGTCAATGACAGAAACCAAAAAGGGATATCAGCCTTGTTTTCTTCCTAAAGCTCAATTCAATAAGGACAAGTCCTTCAAAAGAAAGACTATCGAGGGGGTGCCATGCTACTCAACAAAGTGTTCCAAACACTCTTTCCCCAGCCAACCTAGTGGGACAAGAAGAGCCTCCCTGGTGCTAGCCCTCTGGCAAGCCACCTTCCCAAGAAGGTAGTCCTTGTAATCAAGAAGAATTGGAAGAGAATCCTAAGCACTTAATATAGTAAACGATAGTGCTCCTTTCAATATCTTGCTTAGGGATACGTACTTCCACCCAAAGCCTAGGCAAGTCCATGATGCTACCAATAGTGACAAAACTTAATTGGTTTTGGTTGTTGAAAATGATCGAAGTTTTAAAGGACTCCAATATTCTAGAAGAAATAATGATCAAGCCCAAGCAAGCACTAGTTCAAGTAATCCATCCCAAAAGAAGGACAATTCCCAAGTGCAACCTCAAAATAAACCTAAGCCAAAACTCAAGAATAATGATGTTGCACTAGATGTTGACATGACTAAAGTTTTGGCCAAGGTGAATGAGCAAGTCCCCCTTTTGGAGATGTTAAGCTTCCTTGCAGATTAGGAAGGCCTTTGGTTTTGAAGATGAGCCTAATGACCCTCCTATTATTTTGCAAAATATGTGCTTTGATAAGAGAAATGGAGGTCGTGATCCCTTCTTATTGTCCTTAATGATTAAGAACCTTATACTTCACAATTGCATGCTTGATTCAGGTGCCTCTACTAATGTCATGCCCTTGAGGGTCATGCATCAGTTAGAAATGAATTCCAAATCTATTACAATGCATGGTCTCATTAAATATGTAAAAGCATCTCTAGTCGCCAACAAAGGCATTGTAGTATTGATGGATATTGTAGTCATTGATGTGTCAAATGCATGGAGCATGTTATTATCAAGAAAATTGTGTGCTTTAATAGGTGGTCAATTTCAAATGGACTTATCATATGCCACTAGTCCCAATTTTGATGGGACACCATTTGTCTTATATAGGGAACCTCAGTTGCCTAATCAAGTTGAAGACATTGAACCATTATTTTTCCCTACCCCTAGTAACAATGAGACCATAATTAAAAACCCAAAGGTTGTGAGTCATAAACCCCCAAATATGCATTTAAAACCAATTAAGCCTCCTGCTTCTCAAAAATTCTACCACATCAATAAATCTAACTCAAGGTCGACCATTCCCAAGAAGCAATGGGTCCAAAAACCAAAGAGGGAATACCAAATAAGTGATCTTGTTCTGGTTGATAAAGAACTCATCCTTGTTAGAATCCATGGGAAAGTAGGTATGGGATACTTGTATATTGCTAGACTTGATGGTGAACTTTTACCTTCACCAGTGAAGGGGAGTCGCTTCACTTTCTTTGACGGAAATTGACATGTTTATATAATGCATAGTGGTTAGTTGCATTGCATATTGTGTGAGCATTCTAAGTTCTAACATCATTCATATCATGTGTCATGCTAGAATAGATTGCATTTAGAATAGATTTTATTTTCATCCGGACTTTATTATCTTCATATAAAACATGGGTGATACCCTACACCCAATGCACATGCTCCAAAACAAGTTGATTGCAATGGGCAAGTTACAAGTCTACGAGCCCAAGGATTGTTGGAGTTCTCATAAACTCCCCGTTCAAGCATATGGATCATGCGCACTACAGTGAGCTCATGTCACCGTGCTGGAGCCAAATGTTACCCACCAAAATGGGTAACTCTATAGGAGAAAAAATTTCTCATATTCTTGACAGTCAGATGGTTAGCCACATAACCTGCCCCTGACAGCTATCACTAGCCAATGATATGCCATATATCTTCGCAACTTGCATCAACCATTTGCTTCTAACCCATCCATCAGGAGCACACTGATGAAGGTGAGCCTCCACTCAAAAGGTACTTTGGTCACTTTGCAATCGAGTGGTTATACTTGTTTGTTCTTGGGCACTTCATATGGATTATGGGGTGATTTGGAAGAATGATAGGCTTTGATCGTGATCTTGTTCTCTCACCTTAAATGGGGGGTTAATCTTTGATCCTAGTTCAGTGGGGCCTCCCTTAATAGCCCAATGGGTATAGGAGGGGCACTATTTGGGAAGCCCTGATTGGGATAGTGCAGTTCCATCTACCCCTATGTCATACTTAAAATTATCCATCTCACATTATAAGCCCTTATCTCACCTCCATTCTTTGAGTTCAACCTGTCATGAATTCTTTGGGATTTGGCATCCATATGTCCACATGCTTGGGTAGGGCCTGGAAACTTTGCCCTAGGAGGTTGATGCAGCTAAAAGAAACACAAAAAGCATATCATGGCCACAGGAAAATTAAAGAAAAATTAAAATGCAAAAGATGGCCAGGGACATACAGATTAGCACGTGGGAAATTTCATTGTGTTTTGTGGTTGTTCTTTGTGACTAATTTTATGCAAAATTCCACTGCTAATTTTCTAAGTTAAAAGTACCGGAGTATTTTTGTTTTACAGTTTTCGGATTTCATTTTATAGCAAAAAAAATATTTGCTGAGTTGAAGTAATTTCTGGGGATAAAATAGTTGTAGGAAACTTAAATCTGAACCTAGTATTTAGAAATTAACAACACATCCATCAAACAAGTTCAAAGCCAACCTAAGGGCATCCTAGGTCCATCTAGGCACATCATCATTCAAGCTAATGCCTTGGCTTCCTTCCTCAGTGTTTCAGTATATAGAGGTGTAGGAAGGGGCATGCAACCATGTAAAGGCTCCTCAAAGCCCAATGCTCATCTTAGTAGGGGCAACATTGGGGCCGCAGTGTCATGTGTTCTCAAAGTTGGGCTAGACGTCCTTCACTATGTTGGAAAGTTGTCAAGCCATCCCTCAAGGAATCTCTACTGCAGGCGTGGTGAACCACCTAAAACATACTCTCAAGATCAAGTGAGGCCAACATCATTACGTACAAAAACCATTAAAGTATCATAGTGGACCATATTCAATATTAGGGGCACAAGAATACTTCACACAAACATTTCCTTCAAATGTCTTTCCAGCTCATGTTTTGTAGGCAAGTTACCCTACTTATGTTTAGGGATGATTATGCAATTAGCCCATCAATCCATAGATGCATGTGATGAATGTTTCAAGTAGCCAAACACTCACATAGATTTTTCTTTTCAACCAGATATATTAAGAGAGTTTTGACTGATTTCTTGTAGGCTGCTCCCAAGTTCACCCAGCGAAGCCTTCTCAGTCCTGAGAATTGGCCAGAGGAATTATTGAGCTTTGCATTAGCTCTTTCGCAATGATAGATGATGACAATGACATCAGTACTCCCTCTTCTACTTCTACCTCTATCTCTGTCTCTCGTGTTGAGCAAGGTATCCTCTTCTTTTAAGGTTTACTTTGTTAGCTCACCTTTTCTCATTTTCTCTTTTTTATTGTACTTTCAGATGTATCATTTTATCTGTTGGAATTTGGGAGAGATCATGACACTCCTATAGTCTGTTAAATGGTTGTATTTTCTAGCCTCATCAGCCTATTCTTCAGTCATTTATAGAAATTGATAAAATTATCTATCTTAACTGGTCCTTAATTTCGTATATAATGTTCAAGTTGGTAATCCTCTTGTATGGGCATTTTGTAATTCAGAGGTATAACTTAGTATACACAAATAAGAGCAAAAAGCTAAATGGTATTGAAATGTCAATCTATGGTAAAAATTGTCAGGTATTATGAACATCCAGAAAGCTTTAAAAGTCTATCAGAAGGCCTGGAATTTTATACATATGAATATACTCTAGCCCAATCTGGGCATCACTAATATATTTCTTTCTTAGCAAAGGATTCTATAATATATATATATATATATTGAAACAGTAACATGTCAAATGGGTCTAGCCAGGTCAGCTGAAACTTGAGAGGAGGGGTGTTATTGCTCGAGGTTCAACCCCCGTAAGTGACATGTTGAGTTCTTAATGAGCATATTGTTAACCATGCTTCGAGCTTCTACAGAATCTAGCTTACTCTAGGCACCATACTTGCAATAGGGGAAGTGCGCAGTGTGTTTCCCAGAGAAATGCATTACAGAGAAAAATATCAAAACAGAAATAAAACATAACAGGACAATGAAAAGTAAACAACACACATCAATGTTTAGGCCTGCTGATGAGGCCTTTCTTTGTGTCCAGCAATGGGAAAATTTTGGGATATCCCACATGTTTCTGAATTAGAAGTTTTTCTTTGGCAGTAATCCTGTATCAAAGTTTATGGAATTTTAATATGATAAGTGAAATTTCATGGGCTTCATATTATTATCTTTTATACCTGTTGCCTTCAGCAAACAATGACATATTTTAACAACAGAAGAAATAACATAAGAAAAATGTACAGACTTGGTATAGTACAAACCTGAAATTCTCTCTGAAGCACCAGCCCCTGTGCCAAACTTTCCAGCTACAAGAGCAGGCTGATTCACAGAAAATGTGACATATAATTCAGTCATATGCATAACATTGCCGTAAGCTTGTATGCAAAACAAATGAAAAGATGCATGAAAAATAGATTTACATGGGAACGAGGGTCAGCAGTAGCAATCTGGGACTGTTGGTACTTCAATATAGTCCAATCATATACAAAATCAAACTGAAAACCTGCAATGCATCATGAACATACCAGAATTTCAAATGACCCCTATAATACATCCAAAAGCTCCAAAACATTCAGAAGCTCATCATACTCTAATACAACAAAATTTATGTTTCAATGTTACTAGATTGCAACGGAAGATTTTCTGTCTGCAACACTCTTACCCTCACGAATGAAAAGTTCACGAAATAAAACCTTCAGGTAAGCATAATCTGGCTTGTCATCGAATCGCAAAGACCGACAATAATGGAAAAATGATGCAAACTCCTTCGGATAAGATTTGCACAGCACCTGCTCTAACAAGCATGAGGAGGTTGTACATGATCATGGTCCCAAATATATATATTTACAGGTTATAAAAGCATACCTCAATTGGAGTTGACATTTTTTTCTCACTTATTTTCTCATACTTCTGCTTTTTGGTCCCAGCTTTCAATCCCTGCCATGGAAGACTGACACAACCAAAAAATAAGCTACGACATATATAGTACTAGACAAACCAGAAAGTTTGGAGTAAATAAACCATAAAGTTCAAAAAACCAATGTGCAACTGACCTTCCCCTCAAGAAATACATAAGCATGTATCCCAAGGACTCTAGATCGTCTCTCCTACTTTGCTCTGAATAGGATACAAAAGCTTAAATACGGTGTCACAAACCCAAGAAATATCCTGTCTCAAATGTACTAGCTAAACAAATTGATAAAGAGCAAAGACCAAGTGTAGATTCCCAACTGTACTGAAAAGAGACCAAGTGAAAAAAAAGTAAAGAGAGCCCCAATAACCTCATCAGTAGCAATAGACAAAGTTATACTCACCTATTCCAAGATGAGTATTGATACTAGCATAGCGTGCAGTGCCTGTGAGATTTTTGTTTTCCCTAAAACCAAAAATTTGGAACTCAATACATAGATACTAACCAAAAAAATCCTATCACATCACTTAAACTACTTTATGGTCAAAGAATCTTTACAATCTACATGCCTGTAAGGGATATGCTTATGAGTTGTAGGCTCCCGATATTTTTTGGCCAGCCCAAAATCTATCATGTAAACCTGTGAACATGAGACAACTTATCATTAATATTGAAAGTTGACACAGCTTAATCACTAATATCTAATTTAAAACATGTAGGTTATTTTGGTCAAAAGTGCATGGATATAAATGCAACAACCACTGAACTACATCAGAATTCCATGACACAGCGTGACACACCTTAATCACAAACGTTTACACAGCTTAATCACTAAGGTATGCCAAGTAATTATGGGTGGCAGTGTGGGGGGGGGGGGATCATTTTTTATCCCAATGGAAAACAAGAAGCAACCTTTGAATGGGGGTTGGGTCTAGCCACTAATAAATAGGCTGAAGCCCTTACATTATTCCAAGGATTGAAAACAATTGAATTCCAAGAGAAGCAAAAACATCAGTCATCAGAGACTCAGCTATAATAATTGGACTTATGCATAGGTTGTCCATTCCATATGATAGAATGCTTGCTTGGCTTATTCATAGAGTTCAAAAAGAGCTTCATCATTTTGAGAAATCAAAGTTTATCATGTTTTAAAGGAGCATAAAGAGTTGGCAGATCAATTAGCTAACTCAGCATATCATCTGGATGAAGAAACTCACAAGAGAAAAAGTGGGGTATCCATCGAACCCATCCCTTAAGATTAATTTAATGGTTTTCAAAATGAATGGCATGTTCTCCACATATCACCAAATAAGGCAGCATGGAGTTAATTTGCATGATCAAGAACCAATGGACGGCCTGAAGGTGCTACCCTGGCACACTTTGTTCATAACTACACACCGGCCCGTTGAAGTGTGGAAGGACATAAGTTTACATGCAGTTGGGACAATTGGACTTGTTGCAGCTGGGAATGGAAGCCTTTACGTGAGGCTTGTCAACTTGACAGCCATTCTGGGTTTGTAACCTTCACAGGACGTTTCTCTACCCATTTCGCTTGGTCTCCTGGTCAAAATTTGCAACCTTGATCTTCCCCCTCTAAGATTTCCAATATAATTCTCAAAGGTGAAGTGGTTTTTGAATTAGAACTGGGTCTGGACTTTAATTTAAGGAAGCAAATCCTGCCTGGGTGGTTCTGGTGTCCTGGGACTTTTTGGCAATCAGTTCAGGAGACTTTGGATGTGTCCTGCTCATGTATGAATTTGGCAAGATTATTTTCCTTTTGGTCTCTGTTTTGGGCAAATTAGGAAGTTCTGTGTGGAAGTGCTCCAGGGTTGTTTTTTGTGGTATATGGATAAGATTTGGGGAAGATGTATTTGCTGTTTGAGCTACATGGACAATTGTGGTAACCTTCCCTTCCAAGGAACAGTAATCTCCAGGAAATTCTTGAATTACAAAAGGTTCTCAGGAGACACGACAGTCTTATCTCTGACAACAGGACTTCTTTTTTTCCCATCACATCCAAATTACATGAGTATGAGGTAATCCACAATAAGGAGCATGCTCTATTAATGGAGATGGTTCTGCGGCAAAGCAAGCAAATACTGACTCTTAAACCCGAGTACAGAATGCTTAAACAGCCGGTTTCTCTTCAGAACAGGTCTTCATAATCTGTGGATTCAAACATTGGATTATCTATGGTATCTAGTATCTACTATCAGCGTTGGGGGAGTTTAAAGAAGAACAAACAGATCATCAATTGTTTGAAGATGTGGGCATGGAATTGCAAGAATTGGAACCTTCTTATGTTGGGCAAGATGATAGCCAAAAAAATAATGTGTTCCACTAAATTTCAGTCTTTTCAATGTTTTGCGTAGTAGGGATGATATTAGGAGTTTTCTATAGAATTGATACTAGCAGAAGCTTACATACATCTTATATTTACAAAAAATTGTACAAAAAAGGATGGAAGGGTATATATAGATGAGATCATATCCTCTTCCACAGTGCACCAAGCATTGACAGAAAGTCAGAATACTCAGTTGGGTCCAAAGAGCAGGCATCTTTTATCAATAGAGCTCCCTAAAAGCTGATGGCGAACTTCATTCCATCTCATAGAACAAAAGGAAGAGAGTGAGCTAACCTCATGAGCAAAACCTGCCTTACACGGTGAACAGTAAACTTGCACAGATAAATAAAGTTGTGATCCTTAATGCCAAAGGCATGCAAGTGCAAGGTGAACATCACTTCACCAATCACAAAATAAATCAAACACTGCCTTTAAGAACCCCTCAGCATTGATCCTCAAGAAAATTCCTACACTATCCAGCATACTAACAATCCCAAAAGATGTGATTCACTATAACAGATCACTTACAAATAGAACACAGGCCATCAGAAAGCCAACTCTTGGCCAGCCTGGCCTTACACAAAACCCCCTGATAATCATCATCCATGCAGAACTCTCAACTTATAATAAAGTCGATATGACCAAACACTGTGCAACTGACAAATTCATCTATCCTCTCAATCCCTGGATATCGCATTAGCATTTAGAAACAGGTATAATGGATGCTTCTAATGAAGTACAGAACACAGGCGATGAGTTATACTATTGAAGCGACTGACCAAAACACCAACTCCAATCTCTCCAAAAAGACCTATGCATTCCAATGTTGAATTTATACAACTCAACCTTTAGGATAAGTCCTCATAACTCCATAATCAAAGGACGATCAGAAGTAAGGAGACCATGAGCAAGACCATGTCATTCCTTCCAAGAATGAGAAATTGAATCCCACAAATCACCCCATAGAAAAATACCCTTCCTACTCAATCTAGGAGACAAAATACAAGGTTCTACCACACATGAATCCTGAGCCCTGCAACTCCAAATGAGAAAGCAAGCTCAATCCCAATCAGTCCTATTTCCCTCCCATTGCCAACAAACCAAACGATAACAACCATCCAAACAACCCAAATGCTTTGAAATATGGGGGAGGCAAACAGCTAAAAAGGATGAGGAGACAAAATGATCTAGCATAGTCCAAAAGTCCCTTGAACTTACCTACATGCTATATTAAAACACCCAATGCCGAAATAAAATTTGCTAAGATGATGAACCCTCAAGACTTTGCACCACAACTTGGCCACTAGAATACTCCCCTAAGTGGTAATTGTTACCCACCAAAATGGGTAACCCTATAGGAGAAAACTTTTATCCTATTCTTCACATCCAGCTGGCCAGCCATGTAGCCCCTAACAGCCACCACTAGCTGATGGCATGCCATTATAGCTTTGCCACCCGCATCAGCGATATGCTTCTCACCCATCTGGCGAGAGCACATGGACGAAGTTGGGCTTCTGACCAAAAGGTACTTTATTCATTTTGCAATCGAGTGCTTATAATTTGTTTGTATTTAGGCATTTCATATGGATTATAGGGTGAACCGGAAGGAGGAGTTTTGACTATGATTTTGTTCCCTCGCCTTAAATGAGGGGTTAATCTTCGATCCTAGTCCAGTGGAACCTCCCCTAAAGGCTCAATGGGTATAGGAAGGGCACTACTCAGGAAGCCCTGATTGAGATAGCCTAGTTCCATCTATCACTATTCCATACTTGCTACTTTCCATCATACATTACAAGCCCTTGTATCATGTTAGTTTTTGTAGCTCAGACGCGTGTTCTAGTCTTGACTCTTGAGAGGTGTGATTGAGGCTAGAGACACAAAGGAGTTAATTATCTCCAAGCCCGTGTAATTTTTCCTAAGGGAAATATCTTAATTATGTCAATTAGTAATTTTTTAATTATTTACTAAGTCTAACTTAGGAAAAGTGAATAATTAATTGATATTAATAGGAATAAGATCAAGTTTCCTCTAGAAGCTTATAGATAATTTCTAAGATGATCTTAGCCATCAATTAGATCAAGTGAACTTCTAATCGTGGTCATTCATTCATTGATGAGAGATTATAAAGGAGATCGATGCGCAGCATTGGTGTTAAAATTGGCAACTAGGGCCAAACTCCATGAGGGTCTTCTTATTTATGGTCGCTGATATTTTTCTTGGATTCCTCTCGTCAAGAGGTGTAGGATTGATCTAAAGATCATCAGATTCTGACATGTATTCATGGAGATACGAATTTATTTATGTTATGCGACAATTCGTCAAGGTCGGCCAACAACCAAATTGTAAGAGAATCTGAATGGGCAGACTGGGCAAACTCACTTGTGAGCAGCAGAGGTTTATGATGCTAACTGAATATTGTGTGTTAGGCTGCAAGCCATAACACCACAGTCAATATTTCATATGGGTATGAGGGTTTATATATGCCCAGATCTTCAGATATCCTAGGAGCTGCCTTGTGAGACATTATGTTGTGATCTCATGCCATCTTGATGACTATTAGAGGGTTGTATGGTGTTGTTCCAATATGAGATGGACAGAGTTATAATTATGGGTTCATCGAGGATTAAACAACTAGTTAGGTGCAACATGGTGATGGAATCACCTTGGAGAATCAGATGAAGATCGGTTGCCTTCACCCAAGTTCAGAACTGTAGTCCTTGTCATCTTCATGGTGAAGATCTTTGATGTCTGATCTTGTCAAGTCAAAGTGTTGACTTCTAATGTATATGTACTATCTCTCTCTCTGTTGAACTATTGAAGAATATAAGAAGAATTGATCAAGGATTTCCCCACATTGGGGTTTGTCCCTGGCTGGCGCCACATCTTGTGTCATCTTGTCTTGGCTTGTTTTCTGATGTTTATGTTTATGTTCTATCTGCACTTTACTATCATGCTGATGTGATTGCTAATCTAGAATTGATATTGAGCTAAATAGAAAAATTGAAGTAAATTGCTCTAAGCATAGAACATACCTAAAATTTAACAATTGAACACATACAGAACATCGAGTGGGTGATTTTTAGAGAGAAACCAAGAGGGATTCAGCAGCAGTGATTGAGGAAAGATTTTTCGAAGATTCTTGCTATCACTATTTTCTACATGAGACTAAGTTTTTCCACTGAGGCCACAAGATTCAGGAGGACGCTGAATTACTCAATAAATTCGCAAGAGGAGGCCGAGATTATTTTCTAGAAGGCAGTGCCATTCTTCCAAAGGTCAAATCGAGTCTTTCAGAGGAGGTGTGAATTCACCAAAAGCTAGAGTGAGTTTGTTGAAGGCCATCTGAGTTTACCAGGAGGCAGATCAAGTTTCCAGAGGGCAATGCGAGTTTGTCGGGAGACAGTGCGAATTGCCAAAAAGAGCCAGTGCGAATTGCCAGAGGCCAGTGCATGTTGTTGGAGGCAATGCAAATTGCAGAAAAGGGAAGTTGTGGGGTTTTGCAAATCAATATAAGTAAAGAAATATTTTGTCAGAGCTTTTCCAGTGAGAGGCAACCAGTTGTATTTCTCAATAGCAATTTATTTGTTGAAGATAATAATAAAAGCCCTCATATCTGAAAACTGGTTTTCCCCACATTGGGATTTTTCCAAGGGTGTTTTGTCGAAAAACACTGGTGTAAATTGTGTGATTGGTTTCTCGCATATTTTCCTGCATTTTCAATTTGTGATTGGTGTTGTTTATGTTGTTATTCATTACTTCCAGTAAATGAATTAATTTGTTGTAAATAAGTAACAAGACATAATTAACTGGTTAATAGCACATTCTAGGTAACCAGAATTTCACATATCACATCCATTCTTAAGGTTCAACTGACCATTGGTTCTCTGGGATTTGGCACCCATGCATCCACATACCTAGGTAGGGCCCAAAACTTTGCCATAAGAGGTTGATGCAACTAAAAGAAAAAGAAAGCATATCATGGCCACAAAACAAAATCAAAAGAAAGAATATCAAAATGCAAAAGATGGTTGGAACATACTAATTAACACATGGGCAAAATCCTAGCATGAGCTCTACCTCACTCTTAATGGCCACCACCTGGTTCCTAAGCACATGCTACTCCATTACATCATAAAAGGAATCCTTGCATATCCCAACCCTGATAAGCGATAAACCAACTCATCCTTAAGGGGTAATAAAACTGCAATGTCATTCAAAGCAAGCTCTAACCCTTTGAACTGCGAGCAATAATACAAAGAAAAATCTAGCAAAAGTAAAACACATACAAGAGGGAGGGAAACAAAAGGTCGAGTTGGTATCTCATGCATCCACAATTGTTCCCTCCTCGCATCTATGCACTCAGGATGTGGATCCCCATCATGTTGGTCCCTTTGACCATGGCTCTTGGCCATGAAGTCTTCTCCCCTCCATAGCATTATTACTATTCACTAACACCTATCAATTGAAGGGTGGACTGAGGAAATGTTACTTCTCCCGGGGGGCTAGAAACACCTAATAGGGTTGTCCTTCAGCCACGCCTACTTAGGAAGGAAACACCATTGCAAGCTCAAGGCCATGATTTTGGGAGGGAATCCTTATTTGAAGTATTAAATAGACCATTACATTCAAGCTTGGTTCACTTAGATGCAATAATGATTATTGTCCCTGATGATTGGTTGCTTTCACTAGACTTGATGTTGGAATTGTTACATGGTTAAGCAGCCCTTGTCTTGGGCGTTGTTGACCACTAGAGTGGCACCTAATGATTATATGAAGACTCCATGCCCAAGGATGATCCAGAGGACACGTGTACCATCAGAGATTATCAGTCAACAAAGTTTTTGAACTCTACTTCTATTTTCTCATCATCTTTCTTATACCCAGATTCCACACCCTGTGGGGAACTGTAATTATGAGTTTTGAATATGTAACAAGCATAAGATGTTGGGACTCGATCAACAAACGAATACGCCTTGGAGTGTTTTTTTTATCTGGGTTAATTATCCCTTCTTTTTCAAAGGCAGATAATTTTCTGGGTTTTTTCACTCACTTTTTAGTATTTACCCCAAATTTGGAGTGACGACTTAAAGGTTGAACCCCTAACACATCTTAGTGTCTAGAGTCGATATATATTACCATACTAGTTCACACAAAAAAAAATCGTGGAATTTGGTTAGATCTAGATAGTCATTTTTTTATTTTTTAGATTTTCTGCACTGCAGAATTTGCAATAAAAACTGTGTTATGTCTAGAGAAGTTGTATGGTGTATGAGTAATGAAATTTGCACCTCTCACCCTCAACTTTCTACTATGACACACTTTGAGGGGTTAAAAATGTGTTTTGAACCCTCAAAACCCAATTTTCCTAAGTTTAGTGCGAAATATGGCAAATAATTAAGCTAGAAATTAAATAGATGGGAAAAAAATAAATATTCCCACATGCTAAATGTTGTGGAAATTAAGTGGAAACTTATGGAAGAGTTAAAGTGAAGTTCCAAGGTGATGTGGACTCCTAAAATTAGGGAAAGGACGTGTTCAAATAAAATTGAATTTCTGGCATTAAATGAGAAAGTTGTTTACTTGGAAATTCGAATTTGTGAAGTTAATGCACATTTGGGAGGATTTGGGAGAATATTTGGTGGAAATTTTTGTGGGAAATTGTCCCTACATGGGTTACCACCCATATACACTTATTTAATCACTTCTACATTGGGATTGGCTCCCATAGTTTTATATAATAGAGCCTTGAGCTCTCATTTGTATCCATTGTTACTAGTTATTGTGCTTGCGAAAGCGTCGCTTCCTTGTATACTTTCAAAAATATCAATAAGGACTTTGGGGTTTCATTCATGAGGTGTTCCTCCTTTTCGAGTGTGATGAAATGTTGATCATTGATATAATTCCTTTTACTCATGCTTTGATCTAGTTTGTTTTCATATGCTCTTGTAGATTTGTTAATGTAGAGCTATCTTGCATTGACATTTGATTTAGAAGTATGCTCTAAGTATAGAATACTCTAATTGGTTTTAAATAAATCTCTAGAGTTTCTTATCATTGTTTATTGTTGAATCTATATGGAACTAATTCTTGATTGAAATTTTGTAGAGAGAACATCTTGTTGGGATCACAGAATCAAGCATGAGGGGAAGTCTTTGGAGAGACGAACCCACTCTTGATACATTCTTAAAGGAGCTCTCATTTGTTCTTTGAGCCTTCATAGTCTTATCTTACAAAGTGGTTTTGTAGGGGTTTTTGGAACATAACTTGTACACAAGCCGAGTACTTCTAAATTTAAATCTCTTTTGAAAAAACATTGTACTTCATTTCTTTCATTTGCTATCTAAGAGCTTGAAGATGGCTAAGCAAAGACAAAAGTTTACTCTCACTCTTTAACTTGGTCTTTTGTGAATTATAATTGTACATATACATTTTAACTTTGTTGATTTTTCCATTAATACTTAACTTATTTTGCAGTCATTGTTTAGATTGTTTGTTAACTCTTGTGTGGCAGATTTTGAAGAGCAACCCCCCGCAACATCTAACAAGTGTTTGCACGACCTTCGGCAAATGTTGGGGGTTCGATTTCCAAGGATGTCGTGAGCCCTTTTGAAGCTTATTTTGGCCAAGTCGAGTTCCCTAGAGGGCTACCCATTTTCCTCTCTAAGTCATGGGCATTTGGAGGAAACTCACACCGTGTTTCCCTTGCATAAGTTTTGTGAGATCTTGTCACTACTTTCTCAAGAGAGGAGGTCTAGTGTCCAAGTTTCAAGCAATTATTGTAAGAACTCTCCTTGAAGTTTAGTTGAGGACTTTGAAGGGCCCTCTTCTCATTGTAATATTAATAAAAGATCTCATTTGTTTGTGGGAGCGTGGGATTTCTCCCATGGTATCCTATCTCTCCATTTAGAGGGAGGCTTCTCTTGGGTGGATTGACATTTGCATGGTTTAAGCTTTCATACTTCATTCACTTACATGCATGCTTTAATTGGGAATTAACACAACCTCGCTATAACATTTCATTAAGTTAAAATTTGTTACAATTTCATTTGAGTTTTGCATTCTCTATCTCATTATTGCTTTGAAGCTACAAGCTTACACTCTACTTTGGGCAATTCATCCTTTACGTGCAATCATTTTATGTTCTTAACCAACTTTGATTCATTTCCATTTACCTTGGTAAATTGTTTCATGAGCACTTGAATACATGCTTCATTTTTATGCTACATTGTTATCTTGAATATTGGAGCAATTTATTGTCATTGTCTATTTGAAACAAATTTTACTTTCAAGCAAATTACTTGTATCATTTTAATTCATTGATGCAACACTTGTAAGCTAACTTTATTCCTCCAATTGAAGTTATAATTGCAACTTATGTTGAGCACTATTTCATTTTCAAGCATTGCAAATCAATCTCTTTGAAGCATTTGCATGTAGCATTATTTTATTTTCGAGAAAAAACTTACATGCATTTCATCTAAGCATTTTAGTATAGGAAGGCCCCAAGCCACATTAAAATTTTACCTCCAACATAACTTGGTTGAAGTAGACATCTTAGGGATCCTCTACTTCTCTATTGAGTCCTCACTGCAAAATCCATATTTTTGGGCGAGGGTGAGGTCTGAGGATTGAAGAGTTAAATTGTAATCTTGTTGCAGAGATAATTAATCAAATTAACAAAGACCACTTTCCATTACATTTAATTTACTTGTTTCTTGATGGTTTGAGTTTTCATATGCACATTGCAAAGTCTATTCCAAAAGCTAGTATCATAATCCTTTCAAACAAGTGCTTTCTTTTTATGCTTCAAGTCTAATTGCATATTGATGTCTTGGTTTAGCACTTCCTTTCTTTTACATTTCCAAGTTAATTACTAATTTTTGGGTTTTGACAAGGTATGTTTCACATGTTTTGATTTATAAAGAGTAGTATTATCTCAAAAACATTTTGTATCTTACATATCTTGTGCTAACAATTGTTGTTTACATTTTAGGGTTACTTTGCTTTCTCTTTTGAGAGCAATGCATTTTACTTTGAACAAATATATCTTTAAATTGTTGAGCAAATTCCTTATAAAGGCATTGGTTTTATGGTTTTTGTCATATTAATGATTGACGTTGTTATTTCAAGTTGTTCACTTCATATTTGCTCATAAATCCTTAAAAGTAATTCATTTTCACTATAACACTCTCCTAGAAACTCACATCTTTTAACTTAACTTTTCATTAGGGACCACCCCCCTTAGCTAACCTAGGATATAGCTCAAACAGAGAAAGTCTGGATTAGTGTGACAACCCCTTCTCTGAGTTCCCTGCCACCAACCACACCTTGTGGGGTTGAAGGCTTTTCTCACTAACTTATAGGTAGGTGTAGGCGGCAGGGTCAATAGGTGTCTTACCCACAGGTACCCAAGCCATTAGAGAAGTATTTTTGCACTCACAGGTGAAGCGTTGAGAGCCATGGGCCTCCAAGCAACAATAGTACATCACATATCACCCTAGGCACCTCCTGCACCCAGAACATTCAACCACTTTGCACTACATTTGATGATTGTTCAGGATGATGCACTTGGACCCAGCATTCCCCCAGGCCGGCCTTAGCATTGTTACCCACCAAAAGTGGGTGGCCCCCTAAGAGAATTTTCCTCCTATTCATCTCATCCAATCGACAGCCAGCAGCCCCTGACAACCACCTCATAGCCGATGTGATGTGTTGTTTTATCTCCGCCACCTGCATCAGCCATATGTTTCCTCGCCCATTTGTCAAGGGCACATGTTAGAAGGTGGGCAATCCGATCCAAAAGGTATGTTATTCATTGCGCAATTGAGTTCTTATGCTTATTTTTCATTTGGGCATTTGGCATGGATTATTGGGTGACTTGGAAGAAGGAAGGGTTTTGACCATTGTTTTGTTACCTCACCTTAAATGGGTGTTAATCTTCAATCTTAATCTAGTGGGACCTCCCCTAATGGCACATGGCTTTAGGAAGGGCACTACTTGGGAAACCCCGATAGGGGTAGCATGGTCTCGTTTTCCCATTCCATAATTATCACCTCCCTTCGTACATTACGAGCCCCCTATACTCCACCTCCCATTTCCAGGTCCACTGGGTCATAGCACACCCCCTACGTATTTGTGTCAGGCCTGGAAACTTTGCCCCGTGAGGTTGATGCGGCTAAAAGAAAAGTAAAAAGCATATAGGCCACAAGCAAAAAACAAAAGAAAGAAAATGATAAAAATGCAAAAGATGGTCGGGACATTAATATTAGCACGTGGGCAAAAGCCAAGGGTGATCTCTACCCTTTACCATTATGGTCATCACCCAATTCATGGGGCCAATGTTGCCCTATCACATCATTAAAAAGGAACCCTTGCATGTCCCAACCCCCGTTGGGAGATAAATTGCCTTACCTCTAAAGGGGGTAATCCACTATTATACATCATTCACAGCATGCACTCATTTCCTAGAGCTTCAAGCAGTAATACAAAGAAAAATCAAGAAAAGGCAAAAAGCAATAAGAGGGGTGGAAAAACAAAGGTTGAGGTAACTCATGCATCCATGATTGCTCCCTCGTCGCATCTATATGCCAGGAATGTGGATTTCCTCATTATAGCTACCCCTTTGACCATGGCATTTGGCCTTGAGACCCCTGTATCCCCCTTAATGTTCCATCATTATTCACATGACATCTATTGATTGAAGGATGTACGAGAGACCTGTCTTTCCCCTTAGGGGCTCAGAACACCTAATAGGATCGTCAATTAGCCACTCCTACCTAGGGAGGTAACACTATTACATGATCAAAGCCTCAAATATGGAAGGGAATCCTTGTATGAAGTGTCAATTTGCCCTTTACTAACAAGCATGGTCCACTTAGATGCACTAATGATTATTGTACCTAATGGTGAAGATGCAGCATTAGATATTGTGTGTGATTGGCAGGTGGTTTTCATCATGGGTTGGGCAACTTCACTAGGGCCAAAGTCCACTAGAGGAGCATTATGACACCCTACCGGTGAAGTGTTGAGAGCCATGGGACTCCTACCACTTGTGAAGCATCATTCCATTCCATAAGCACCTACAGCACCCCTAGCAGTCTGCACTTTGCCCCACATTATTCATGAGATGATGCACTTGGACCAGTGTGCCCCAACCAGGTTAGCAGTGATCACATGGTTTGGTAGTTGATCCGAGGCCCAGATGAGGTTTGTCTCACTTCTCAAGACATGGGAAGGCTAGCACCATCTTCAGAGCCCTCAATGTTCAAGAAGAATCAAGCTATTCTATCACCAGGAGACCCATAAGACCCATTTTTGTGCCCCAAACATAAAATTGGGGTCCACGCGATGATTTACATGGAGATTTAGGGGCTAACCCCTAGATTATGATTTTTGGAGTCCACTACAATCAATTTGGCACTAGAGGAGCCCAACGCATGCCCTTGAGAGGCCTACGCATTGATGACGTATTCTGGCCCTCTTGTGGGTGATTTATTATGATTTTGCATTGGCTATGAGGTTGGCTTGTGACCTCACTTAGTATTTGCCCATTATTTTACTATTTGACGGGCTCATAGGCTAAAATCAGAGATCATTGAACACATAAATTAGAGAGATCTCATTTGATCTCTCTCATCATTATAACTTGGAGAATTAGGACCTCTTAAAAGAATTTGCATTTGTTGCTTCTTTGGCTATTGGAGTATCTTGGTTGCATTTTGATGTTTGGAAGCTATTTTGGATTGTCTTTGGAGCTATTTCTTTGGT
This sequence comes from Pinus taeda, assembly GCA_000404065.3. Taxonomy (NCBI): domain Eukaryota; kingdom Viridiplantae; phylum Streptophyta; class Pinopsida; order Pinales; family Pinaceae; genus Pinus; species Pinus taeda. Next base: position 66,884 of record APFE030880448.1, read on the forward strand.
GAATGGATGGATATACTACATGTTATCTTGTAAGTGCCTATTGTTGAAGATTTTTTTTTAATTATGCAAGGGAATTTTTGCTTCTAGATTATGCTTATTTGTGCCCTAATATGTTGAAAAAAAAAAAATGAAGGTTATCTAGTTGAGAATTGCATGTTACTCATTGTATAACATGTAATGAATGTTCCTAGTGGAGGAATTCTTATAACTCTCCATCAAATTCCATTTTCCCTAGAAGTGGGTAATTGCTAGAAATTGATACCTAGGGCATCAATTTTTGGCCTCCCTAGAAATCATTTAGCTTATCTTGAGCATCCTTGACTCCATATGCCCAAAGGATAAGGCACTAGTCCAAATATTTGGTGATCACTTTCACCTCTCGACCATAAACTCTTCTCTTGAAATTTCAGCCCTTTTAAGACTAGGACATCAAACAAGGGCTTAGAGCAAAATCTTTGGGGAGACGTTTTGTGGAGACTTGAGAGCGTAAACATCAAGTGGAGGGTCTTGGCTACTTGACCTATAAATTTGGTAAGCATCCACTTAAGTTTCCTCCATAAAATCTCTTGCCCTAGGTATTGCCCTAAGAGGGAAACCCTAGTTTCTCTTCCTCAACTTGAGGGCTTCCTTAACGGTTGTATGAGCCTAGTACTTGTTGAAGTATATCTTAAGAAGCCTTTTCTCTATATTGCCTTGACCTTGGAAATTCCAACATTCAAGCAAAATCACAAAACCCGAAGCCTTTCCTAGGTCTCTCATTGAAAGCCTATTGCTTCCTATTGAAGCCTTATACCTAAAATTTGAGTCTTTCTCAATAGATTCTAGCTTATCACCTCATACATTAACCTTAGAATACCTCTCATAGGTGATCCTATCATATCGTGACTCCTCCCATCGGTGAAAATCTATAAAGAGCAAGGGCCTTGGTTGTGGTGACAGCGGGCCATTGCCCCATTTTTAGCACTTAATCTAGCTCTTTGTCAAGCACTTAGTAACAAGCACCATATGCGGAATGGCAATTGATTCAGGGCTAAGATGAGGATGGTCTCGCCTTCAAAAAATTCGCAGGGCTAGTAGCACGTGGAAAGCCCTCAACATTGGAGCAGAGATGGACATTGTGAGCAGTTAGAGACCCATGGGGAACCCCTTTGTGGTGCCCCAACTAGATTTTAGGACCACAAAGAGATATTGAGGCTCATCATCACTTGTGGCAATTTGACCTCTCTTGGAGAATTTCGACTTTTTTGTACCTTTCGAGAGATGTGATCTATGAAGCATTTTTTGTATTGGAGATATATTCTTGTCTTTGGAGAAGTTGCCTTGTATCAATGATTGGATTGTACATGCATATTGTCTTGTAAGTGAGCTTTAATATTGAAAAATTCTAATTTTCAATCTAATGTATGGAATAAATTGATGATCTAGGGTTTTTATATTGTGCCCTAATTTATTGAATATCAATTGTATGGAAGCTAGGTCTCATTATTCCATGGATTACTCTTGTATGATATGTGAATGGCAATCCCCTTGGTGAATCTTACATTAGCTCTCCCAAGTGAATTTTGACCCCTCACAAAGGTAATAGTTAGGGTTTTGTTGTTAGGGCATCAAAATATCCTTACTCCTTTGCAAGTTTGAGCCATTATTAAGAATCCATAGACTCCATCAACCGTAGGACTAGGCACTAGCCATGTCTTGTTGGTGATCAAGTCAACTTTAATCCACAAATTAAGTTTATCTTTCTCCCTTCTCTAATTTGGCCCTCAAGGCTAAGTGGCCTAATTAGGGCTTAGTGTGAATTAGCTTGGAAGGGAAATCTTTGGACTTGGAGGGATTCAACAACAAGAGTAGAAGTGGTGGCCTCAAAATCAATCCTCTTGGTGGCCATTCCCTCCATCTCCATCCATAATTTCTCTTTCCCTAGTTGTTTTCCCTAGGAGAAACCCTAGTTTGGTTAAGCTTCAACTTGAGGGCTTGTTGAAGGTTTCATGTGCCTTTGTTGTGCTAATGCTCATTATTGGAGACCTTGGGACATTCCCTTTTTCCATGCTATTACTCAAACTGTAGGTCTAGCGTGCCCTAGTTTGACTTGTTTAAGGGAAGCACATTACCTCTTCTCCATCGCTTGAGCCTTGTTCTTAAGTTGATTCTTCCCTTTGAAACCCTCTGTGTCACCTTACACCTATAAGCTTAGAATATCTCTTAGGTGACCTATATATCGAGACTCCTCCCATTGGTGAAAATCCATAAATAGCATGGGGTAGTACCTGTGGGGACAGTGGGCTACTACCTTATTGTTGCTACTTGGTCTAGTGCTTGCCTTGTAGGGTACCCCTCTACAAGGCCTACTAGATTTTACGGCAACAATAACATCAATCAAACCAAGTCTCACCCCCCCTCCTCCCCTGATATCCTTGGGCATGTTGCAAAGATCCCATGGCACCAAGGACATCCCTTGATCTCCACCATACTTGGGTCACGAGTACTTCAAGTTGTTGAAATTGAGCCCTACTCAAAGACCAACATGACACATAATAAACATGAGACACCTAAAGAATGTGGCCAACAATAGTCAACTTGCTTACAAATGGAAGGTCCTTGTGATGCCAGATATGAAGCTTAACAAGAGTCAACAGGCCTGCAATTGGAAGGTCCTTGCGATGCCAAATATGAAACTTACTTTGCAACCTTTGCAAAACAAATCGCACATGGTGACCAGTGATAACCCAACTCCAAAGAGAATCCCCAAATACCATGTAATGACCTATCCTTAATATAAGACCAAGCAGTAGGGATCCAGCCTGGGGGGTATCCAAACCTGTTAACCAAAAGTCGGTTTTATAAGTACTAGCTATGACACCTAAGGCAAAGCAAAATGTGTCTAGACAAGCAAGGGCCCCATCAATAGACATTTTATGCTTTGACTAGAAGAGTCATTGGCAAAGTGGCTATATAACCACCCTCAAAACCATCCAAAAGAACAATACCATGAATATAACCAAAAATATGGGAAACCTCCAATAGATAAACCAAAGCATCTACAATCAAAACAAATAAATAAGGGGCCAAAGAGCATCCTTTGAGAATAGAACAATGCATATAAATCAAAAGAAACAAGACCCTACTTACCAAAACAAAAGCTAAAGAATTCTTGAACAAAGTGTTCACCATGGAAACACAACAAGGGCCAAACCCAACAAATCAACATCTCAAAAAATAAAAGACCACTCAACCCAACCATATGCTTTGCCAAAATCAATTTTCTTGATCATAGTCTATTACCCAGTCTCCCTTGCCAACTCCATAGCCTCCCATGCAGAAACCACAGTGTAAAGAAGGAATCCCCCTTCAAGAAATCTCATATGCTCCTAACAAACCACATACTTCACCACAAAACAAATTCACAATGCCAAAGCCTTGGCCATAATTTTAAAAGCAACCATGAGCAAAGTGATATGTTGCCAACAACCAATGTAATCCTTAGATGGATTTTTCAGAACAAACTTAAACAACCTCTAATTGAGAAACTCAAATAGGCAACTAGTAGCAAAAGTTTCAAAGGCCAAAGAACAAAGGTCACCACCAATAGTATTCCACATGACCCTGTAGAACTAACACGGCAAATCATTCATACCCACAGATTTTCTATTATGCATATAGAAGACAATGTAGCAAAAAAGTTATTTTATAATAAACATATAAATATATAAATACAAATACCAATACCAATACCAATACCAATAATTAATAATGTGTAATTAATGAAAAAGACACATCCTAATGAATGGACATGTCTCAATTAAAGGACGTGACTTTCAGTGAAAAGGCACCCACTTAAGTATTATATAGGAGGCCCCTCATTGTAATTATATCATCATCTCTCATACTTTATTCAATATAAAATTTTAAACCAAATGGATTCTTTCATGTTATTCCATTTATTTTGGATATTTATGACGTGAACCAGATTGGTTTGTTTCATTTGGTATCAAAGCCACATTTTAATTCTGGTCTTTGGCTACATTTTTTCAAACATTATCTTATCTTGTTTTTAGACACATTCATTATATCAAAGTTTCTCTTACAGCCAGACCCTCTGATGGTTCCAAAGGACTCCAACAACAATCCAATACCCAATTCACCACCCTTCCCTTGGGCCATCAAACCCTGGAGACCCTAACATCATTGGCTTCATCATCTGATCTCTCTCTCGCACTCTCTCTTGCCCGGTTCTTGAGCTGTCTAGTTTTTCAGCCTTGGACATACCAAATTAGTGTTTGTATTTTGCATCATTGTACTATTGTCACGATTATAAATACATGTGCTTTATCTTGAGGATGTATTACTATAGGTCTCTTTCTTTCTTTATCTTATTTTCGACATTTTCCAGGAGCAGCACTTGCACTCCCACATGTATTCATACTGATATTTTTCAGTCCCATTAAACTACTTTTGTGGCCATTTTTTGGCCATTAATAAAATTATCCTATCTTATCTTATTCAGTTTTTGACTACCACCTCGCTTTTGGCCACTACAAAAAGTTCATAAATTCAACCGCAAAAAAAAGCAAATAAATAGATGGATCATTTCATGTTATTCTATTTATTTTGGATATTTATGACATGAACCAAATTGGTTCATTTCATTTGGTATCAAAGCCACATTCTAATTCTGGCCTTTGGCTACATTTTTTCAAACATTATCTTCTCTTGTTTTCAGACACATTCATTATATCAAAGTTTCTCTTACAGCCAGACCACCCCAATGGTTCCAAAGGACTCCAACAACAATCCAATACCCAATTCACCCCCTTTGCCTTGGGCCATCAAACCCTGAAGACCCTAACATCATTGGCTTCATCATCTGATCTCTCTCACACTCACTCTCTCTTGCTCAGTTCTTGAGCTCTCTAGTTTTTCAGCCTTGGACATACCCAACTAGTGTTTGAATTTTGCATCATCGTACTATTGTCACAGTTATATATACATGTGCTTTATCTTGAGGATGTGTTACTATAGGTTTCTTTCTTTCTTTATCTTATTTTAGGCATTTTCCAGGAGTGGCACTTGCACTCCGACATGTATTCATATTGATATTCTTCAATCCCATTGAGCTACTTTTGTGGTCATTTTTTGGCCATTAATAAAATTATCCTATCTTATCTTATCCATCGTCTTTGACCACAATCTGGCCTTTGGCCACTACAAAAAGTCCATAAATTCAAACATTATCTTCTCTTGTTTTTAGACGCATCCATTATATCAAAGTTTCTCTTACATCCAGACCCCCGCTGGTTCCAAAGGACTCTTACAACAATCCAATACCCAATTCAACCTGCTCGCCTTGTGCCGTCAAACCCTGGAGACCCCAGCATCATTGGCTTCATCATCTGATCTCTCTCTCACACTCACTCTCTCTTGCCCGGTTCTTGAGCTGTCTAGTTTTTCAGCCTTGGACATACCCAACTAGTGTTTGAATTTTGCAACATCGTACTATTGTCATACATGTGCTTTATCTTGAGGATGTATTACTATAGGTTTTTTTCTTTCTTTATCTTATTTTCGACATTTTCCAGGACCAGCGCTTGCACTCCCACATGTATTCATACTGAGTGTATTCTTCAGTCCCATTGAGCTACTTTTGTGGTCATTTTTTGGACATTAATAAAGTTATCCATTATCTTTGACCACAACCTGGCCTTTGGCCACTCCAAAAAGTTCATAAATTCAACCACAAAAAAACAAATAAATAAATATATAGAATAAAAAAGTAAAATGGATCATTCAGAAACTCAGAAAAAAAAATAGAATAAAAGGGATTATTCCAGCAATTGTGGAGGCATAGAAAGAAAACATTCATCAGTCCACTGCAAAATTCGAAGACGACCAAATATTGGAAAAGCAAGTTATTCTTCTCTCAATAACCAAAACAAAAGAAGGGCAACAACAGTCGCTACCACCAAAAAATATATATATATATATAGATATAATCTGCCTGAGCCAACCGAGAGAATTATAAGCACCCTTGCAAATTATACATGAGCCAACATTAAGGAATTATATCCGCAAACAATCTCCAGAATATCAGTTTGACCATAGCATGGGTTCACAAGCGCTGGAAGTCACAGCTGGACAACTAGGCAAAGAAACTTGTGCCATCAAAAAAATTATTCAACACTTTAGTTGCAGGAAATAATTCCTAAATTGATCTATTTGAAATTGCAGGTAGAAACCAAATTCATTGACACCACGAGAAGAAACGTTGCTAGGTGGATCAATTAACCGTTGAAATCGTGCGTGTTGTGGCTGTAGAAATAATTGCGTTGTTTGTCTCGAAGGCATTGAGCCCACTCCATATTCTAATAGTCGTCGCCATTGTCATAATTTTCACACATCCTCTTCAAAGAGAAATGCCAAAAGCGTTGAACCGGTGAATGCATCCAATCCATTGCCCACTTTAGAAGAGAAAAAATTTAAAAAACCAAACATTAATCGTTAGAAATCACACCCTTCCAACTAATGCGCATTTCAATTACAACATATTAAAGGTTTAAGAAGCCCTAAGGGTTAGCTCAATTGGTTAAGGTTTTGTTGCTAAAGCACCTTGCCATTGGGAGGTCACGGTTCAATTCTCTTCAACGCCCTTGGGGTTAGGCTCGGATTAGTTTAGCCAGGGGGATGTGGTCCCTTTGGGTGGACCTACCCTAATTTTCCACGGAAAGAAGAAAAATGAAAAATTAAATTAATAATATAGATATAGATATTAAAGGTTTAAGCATCCAAGTTATACGATGAAGGTTATAAAAAGTGAAAAGGTATTAAAGGTTTAAAGTTATATAAAGATGCTTTATATGTCAATTGGGGTTGTCCCAGTTGGTTGGGAGGAACAATTGGAATCCTCCCTACCAAGGTTCAATTCTCGCAAGTGACATGATGGGTGTTGACAATATTGACAATATAATTATATTCCTCATATAGAATATACAACATTGTATTTGCAAAACACTTACTTCATGATAAATCTCACATTGTTAAGATTAAAAAAATTACAGTTTTTATTTAAATTATTAACATTATTATTTATGAAAAGAATTAATATGAGTTAAACATATATAATCTCTCACTTTACCATGGAAATTCTTAACCTATAAATAGGATTTGTTACAATACCACGACTTATCAATACCACATGTCCAAAAAACATAAATTCATTTCATATGATACTTCTTGATATAATTTTTTTTAATTAATCAATTTAATTAAAAGGGCAGAAAAGACATAACTACTTTGGAGATAAATCTCAACATTTGATTTGTGATACTACTATGGAGGCTAAATCCCCACCATCCACCTAATAATTATTGAAAGAACATAACTACTTTTGAGATAAATCTCAATCTTTGATTTGTGATACTACTATGGAGGCTAAATCCCTACCATCCACCTAATAATTATTGATAATTAAATTATAATTTTGGAAGCTCTATTCCAAGATAGACTAAAAGGTCACTGAAAATATTCATGAAACATAACATTTAGTGGAAATCACAAGGTTATAATATGAATATCCACTAACAAGGTTATAATAATTGGATATTATAAGGAAGGGATGATTAAAGTTGCCTTGATTAGAAAATTCAAGCAAAGATATCAAAATTACAATATATTATCTATATATATAGTTAAAGCATGAATCTAATCAGAGGTGTTCCGTTACAAATTCGACACACATTCCAACTAGATTTATAAAGTGGAATATAGAATCAAGTTCCTATTAAATCCTCAGTATTTAACTTTTCTCTTTTTGCTGGATGTACTCTTCAAAAATCACCTTGAAACTCACTGCCCTAAAATCCCACCAATCCTACCCTAGGGAAACCCCCCTTGAGTCAAAGGAGAGTCGGCTAAAAGTGTACATGAGGGTTGGTGAGGTGACAGTGACCTCCCTCTTAATTTCACCAAGGCCGCATTAGAGCTTTAGGACGTTATCTCAAGAAGTATGGATTGTGAAATAACAGGGACACTCTATTCCCATTCATAAACCCCAAACTTTACAAAATTTCCACCTCTTTATCCATCCCTACTCCCTAATAGGGTCTACCTTTATTGTATGCTTTGATTGTCTCCTTTAGTGTTGTTAAGATCCTAGACAATGCTTGACTTTTCATCTTCCTCCTTTAACTATTTTATCATTTACTGAGAGTGAAATGTTCCAGAACAAAAGCTCTAAAAATTTATCCCATATTACATTCATGGTTGCTGAATTTAACTCATCTTTTCACTAACTCCTAACAAAGGCTTTAGATGTTTTTTGTTCCCCAAGCTTCTTCCAAAGAGTATACTCACCTCTCTTCATATCTTTTGCGAACGAAAACAGTTTAATATAGTAATTTTCACTTACATTCTCTTCATTTTCCTCTCAACAAGGGCATCCCACCTACCCAATCTATCCCATCTTTTTTTTTCAAAGAGAAAATGGTAATTTGGTCTTAAAATAATGCTAGAACCAATTGTTCAATAGGATAATACAAGAATTCAAAGACAAATTGTCTTGATCACTAAAAATATTTCCAAAAAAGTGCTCTACTATCTATTATTTACTTGTTGCATGGTGACACATCCACTAGGGTGGATAGTGTTGATTTCCAGTGGCATCGGATGTGCTCTAAGTCTCAAAATTTGGAGGGAGGCTTAGACACATGCATTCTCCAATACCCAGAAATCATTTTGAGAAATTATAACCAAAGATAATTTTATTAAAATAATTAATTATTTTTAATGGGACCCTAAGTCTAAACTTAGAAAATTAAAATATTTAATGACTATTAATCTAAATTGTGGGTGTAACTTCTAGAAGAAGACGAGAATCAAGCCAAAATGATCTAAGCAATTGATTAGAAGTTAATTTGGGCCGTTGGTTGTCCAACAGAAAGATATAGGAAGAGGCTCAAGGGGCACTTGGAGAACACATAGAGGGGAGATCAAAAGTTTAATTTTCTGAAGCAAAGCAACAGCTGGAGAACTTTTTGAAGGTGATCTTTTAAAGAGAGGGGCAGGGATAGTATCTAGTGAGGATTCTTTTCCTAGGCCAGAAAGTACAAGGCAGAAAGGACAGAACGACATCCAAAGAGAAGCTAACGCTGGCCCACGCAGTGGTAGCACAGACCCTAGAGAGAGATCAAATTTCCTGCTGAGGAAATCAAGTTTCAGAAGCCGAGAGTCGGGGTGTGAGGCCGGGAGCCTGGAAATCGAAGTTTCTAGGCAGCAGAGGATCAAAAGGAAGAGTAGCGTAGTCCCCAACAGAGGTGACACAGAGACTGCGTAGGGTTGACGCAGTCCCCAACAAAGGCTGACGCAGAAGGGACGCAAAGCCTCTTTCCAGCGAGATCAAGGTCAAATTCTTCCAGTGATAGAGTGAGAGCATCTCACTACTTGTTTTGTCCAGTTTCTCTCTGTATCAGATAGCCAATTGGGCATCCAACGAATTGTACTCGAAATTACTACTACTTAATAATAAACCCTCAACTGTTGCACCGGTTTCCCACACTGAGTTTTTTTCGAGGACATTTGTCCAAAAATAACTATGTAGATGTGTTGTATTTCTTTCCTGTTCAATTTCTTGTTTCTGTTTAAAATTTAATTGGTGTAGGCCGCAGTGTATTCGTTTCAGTGTTTACTGTAGGAAACAGTAAATAATTTGCTTCAGTAATTAACAAATAGGATAAATGTAATTAGTTGTTGCAATAATGATTCGGGATTCCGAATTTTCACATGGTATCAGAGCTGCAGGTGAAGCAAGAAGAGCAGAGCCGGAAGAATCAGCGCTGAAGGAAGCAGGGAATTCAAAATTCCTGCAGAGGCAGCAATTCGAATCCCCAGAGAGTTTGCGCAATCAGGCTAGGAGGGCAAGATTTTCGTGGTAAATCTCTCTCTAAGTGAGTCGACAGAGAGGTAGGATTTCCAGATCGAAATTTGTCAGCGGCAAAGTGAGCAGCGCAGCAACAGCTTCAGCAAAGAGGGGTTTTCTGGTGGGACATAGTTTAGTTGCTGGGCAGAAACACGTCAGAGGGAAGAGAGAGACATGGTTGAGGGAATTCTTCCTCAAAGGACTTCCAGCCAAGGAGTTTGAATTCTCACTATCAGAGTAGCAGCAAAGAGGGGCGGATCTACAAGCTCTAGCAGGGAGTCCATAGACCAGTCTAATGCTGCACAGAGGAGAGAGGAGGCCATTCGACTTTTTCGATTGACAGAGATGACAACCAATGGACTGAGAGATCAGGATAGGTTGGATGGGGCATCCAACTATGCGATCTGGAAGGCAGGGATGTCATGCCTTTTGGATTAGCATTTTCTCAAAGTCTACGACGACAGCGTGGTAGATGAGCCCGCAGATCCATATCCGCTCAAGAAGTACAAGGGAGAAATGGCGAAGACAAAATGAATGATCCTCGACAGAGTGAAGGATCATATAGTCTATCACATCTCTGGCAAAAACATTGCCAAGGAGATGTGGGATGCAATGTCAACGTTGTATCAGGGATCTTCCAAGCAGCGGTAGATGTACTTGGAGCAAAAGTTGAGATCTATGCATAGATGCAAAAGGGGGAACGCATTGATTTGTTCCTTGCAAAGCTTCAGGAGACCCGAGATGAGTTGGCAGATGTGGGGCCAACACCTCAAGGTTCTGAGATGGTAAGACTGGCCCTAAATTCAATATCTGAGGAGTGGCAAGTCTTTGTCCAGAGCATCCTGGGCAGGGCAACTTTGGCAAACTGGGATGAGATGTGGGCAGCTCTTAAGCAAGAAGAGTTGAGGAGGGACTTGGTCAAATGTAAACTTGACGGAAGCAGTAGCAGTGAGTCAAAGCCCAAGGAGAAGGAAGAGAATGCAACCCTCGCATCCAAAGGGCAGCCGGAGCAACGGAAGAAGAAGAAAGATGTTTCGAAGATCAAATGCTTCAGGTGTGGTGAACTCGATCACTATGCAACACAGTGTCCTCTCAGAAAGAAGGACAAAGATGAAAAGCATGATCTGAAAGTTGCAGCCGCAAATATCGAGGAGGAGTTTGCCATCACAGTCGAGATACCTCCAAGAGGGAGGTGGGCTGATTTAGAGTTGAAGTTCGAAAGAGCTACAAATGGGCAGGATCCTTGAAGAGCCCACCTCTCGAAATAATTCCTTGCTATGGGAGCCCAGATCAAAAGTAGCAGGATGGACCAGTGTTAGTTGGTGCAAAGGAGTGTCAGAGTGACAGTTGCAGAGGCCAGTAACGCCAGAGAATGAGTAGAGCAGAGCAGAGTTGGCAGCAGTGCAGATGGCACAGAGCAGAGGTCAACAACAGCGTAGAGGCTTCAGAGGGTCAGCATAGAGACTAGTAGCAGTCAGACTCCAGCAATGAGATACATCATACTGAACACCAGTTCAGTAATTTGGGATGCTTTTCCATTGTTGATGCAATAGCAGCAACAGTTGGAGAAGGTTGCAATGGAGATGCAGTTAGCAGTGGCAATGCCAGCAGCAGCACGGATGCAGAATTGAGAGGGAGTTGTAGTACGGATGCAGTGTTGACAATCGCAGGGTCAGCAACAGTACAGATGCAGCATTTGCGCAGTAGTTGGTGGACAGGATGTCAAACATCAGCAACGCAAAAAGAGAAGTTACGGAACAGAGTGATGCTTCAACAGATTGCATTGCTAGAGCACATTCCTCGCTAAGAGGGAGTGTTGATTTCTGGTAACATCGAATGTGAACTAAGTCTCAAGATTTACAGGGAGGCTTAGACACATGCATTCTCCAATACCCATAAATTGTTTTGGGAAATTCCACCTGGAGACAGTTTTATTAAAATAATTAATTATTTTTACTAGGACCCTAAGTCTAAACTGAGGAAATTAAAATAAATATTGAGTATTAATCTAAACTGTGGGTGTAACTTCTAGGAAGAAGACGAGGATCAAGCCAAAATTATCTTAAGCCATTGATTAGAAGTTAATCTTGGTCATTGGTTATCCAACAGAAATATATAAGAAGAGGCTTGAAGGGCACTTGGAGAACACATTGAGGGGAGATCAGAAGTTTGATTTTCTGAAGCAGAGCAACTGCCAAAGAGATTTTCGATAGTGATCCTTTACAGAGAGAGGCAAGGATAGTATCTGGTGAGGAGTCTTTTCTTGGGCCAGAGAGTACAAGGTAAAGAGGACAAAACGACGTCCAAAGAGAGGCTGACGGTGGCCCACACAGTGCTGACGCAATGGCAGCATGAAGCCTAGAGGGAGATCGAATTTCCTACTAAGGAAATCAAGTTTCAGAAGTCAGGAGCCAAGGTGTGAGACCAGGAGGCTGGAAATCGAAGTCTCTAGGTAGTAGAGGATCAGAAGGAAGAGCAGCGCAATCCCCAGCAAAAGTGATGCAGAGCCTGCGTAGGGTTGACGCAGTTTTGCGCAGAGGCTGATGCAGAAGGGAAGAAGAGCCTCTTTCAAATGAGATCAGGGTCAGATTCTTCCAATGACAAGGTGAGTGCATCTCACTACTTGTTTTGTCCAATTTCTCTCTGTATCAGATAACCAGTTGGGCATCCAACGAATTGTACTCAAAATTGCTATTGCTTAATAATAAACCCTCTGTTGTTGCACCGTATTTCCCGCATTGGGTTTTTTTAGGGACATTTGTCCAAAAATAACTGTCTAGATGTGTTGTATTTCTTTCCTGTTCAGTTTCTTGTTTCCGTTTATAATTTAAATGGTGTAGGTTGCAGTGTATTTGTTTCAGTATTTACTGTAGGAAACAGTAAATAATTTGCTTCAGTAATTAACAAATAGGAGAAACGTAATTAGTTATTACAGTAGTGATTCGGGATTCCAAATTTTCACAGAGGGCACGTCCCCATGTTTTCCACACTCTGGGGATGAGGGGAAGCTTGGGGAAACATTTCCCCACATCCCCTTTTGGGGGTAACTTGGTAAAAGGCATGGGGAAACGTTTCCTCGGTGCGGGGGACACATTTCCCCAAAGAGGGACATTTGGACGCCCCCTTCCCTAAAAGGGGGACACTTCAACATCACCCCCTCGCCCAGATTTTTTGTCCAACAGCCCATGAAGATAGAACAAAGACGGGGGATAGAGATTTGAGGAGTTTGTGACCTTGGCAATTAACTGTTAAATTCTTAAAAGTAAAAGGATTTTGAAGGAGAATGTCGCTTTTATTATCCTTTTACTTAAATTTTTAACGTTACCATTAATTGTTTTAGAATCTTCGAGAATTTCATATCCCATTCAGAATTTAGCAAAACTTAACAATTTTCAAGTTCTTGATATTAGCAAAGATTATAGCATTGCCACTAGATTACACAATGATGACTTTGCATGGGATGAATTGTTATTGTTAGGATTTTACCACTATTATTTTTATTTTTATAATTTTAAAGACAAGGACCCCTATGCTAGGGACCCCAACATCACCCCCCCTAAATTCCCTAAAATTTGGGGGTGCTCCCACATGTCCCCCTTGTGCACCTCCCTACTCCCTCCCCAACACTTGGTGGAACATAGATTATTTGTACTAGTCTTAGAGTTCTAGACTTCCCACTTTCTATTCGATGGGTATATTGTCGTATATACTATAAACTATCCCGACAAAAATACAAATTTACAAGTCAGTATAGTTTTAAGAAATTAAGAAGGGACATGCCCACCAAGGGATTCTAGCTATCTATTAACCTTTGATGAGTGAATCCCGAGGAATAACAACTTTGCCTGAGTCTCATTACAATATATCTTCTTCTTGAGCTAGCATATGTTCCATTCCATAACATCCCACTTAAAAAGGAGGAGACATTCACTAAGTAGCCTCAACCATAGACCTTTTCTCCATTTCCAACTTCCCAATTTTATCTTGCAACTTACTTATTCTCTCTCCCATCCTTTGAATATTATTTTCCCTGTAGATTTCAAACCACATTTCCTTGCTCTTGAGTCACTAAACCTATGATTGTGTGCCTATATGTTGCCTTTGCATTGCATGAGGCTCCAATGCATTTCTTCTCTCCCATTCTCTTCACCATCCTTCCCATTTACAAACCTACTACCATAAACATCCCTAAGTCTCCCCAACATGCCTCTCACATCTCCATTTCCAGTTTCCCAATGTTTTCCTATAGCCCACTTACTCTCCCATTTCTTCCATCCTCAAAATATTATTTACCATAGATTTCAAACTGCGTTTGTTTGTGTTTTAGTGACTCAACCTAAGAGTTAGGCTACAAGTTACCTTTGCATTTCCTAAACCTCTAGTTCATTGCTTCTCTCCCATTCTCTTCACCATCCTTCCCATTTTTGGGCATATAACTATAAACATTTATGCTCATCAACATGCACAGGTCAAAGTTTTCGTAAATGGTGCATCTTTTAGAATGACCATCTGCAATCGCCATTGAATCAACTCTAAAGAGCAATCGACTACCAAAGCATGGTGCCAAGACCAAGCGTTAAACCAAGAACACTTCCAAGAATCTCCCTCTATCAAATCTCAAAATCCAAAGGAGAAATGTAACTAATAATAACCAACAAACTCCAAACTGCTCAAATAGATATCCAACATGATTATGTTCGTCCCATCCTCGCAAGGGTAATAATTGAAGATGCTTGTGACGGTATGCAGGATTGTACGCGGAGCACATGGGATTTAACTGCCCAATTACAAACTACCTTGAAAGGCCACGCTAGGAGTGAGGGATTTAAGTGCCCAATTACACATTGCCTTTGAAGGCCACCACTTGTCCCTTAATTTCATATGCCTCAACCTTAATGTTGAACTAAACAAAGACTTCATAGGTGATGACATTGAACTAGGCTCCCCCAATTTTTTTCTCACCATTGCCATTTGTAGATTGACTACTTCATTTCCTTGTTTATTTGTAGAGAAAATGAACACATAAAACTTGATAATAATCAATGAATTCAAAAGGTTTTTCGGTAGGATTTGAGTTATGGCAACTAGCCTAGTCAAAGGATTATCTTGAGGGATCATTTGATAATGCATATGACAAATTACCACCAAGAAGTCCCTTATTACCAAGATTTGACTAGTCCCTTTTGTTTAAGAATCATCAACCCTTGCATTAGAGCCAAAACCTTTGCTTGATTATTGGTGGTCTCACCCAATCCCCATGCAAGGAAATTTCTTGTTTTCCTTTGGGATCTAGAATGAGGCCCCCGCACCTACCACCCTCAATCCATTCCATCCTTATATACATATTGTGGGTTAAAATCTTGCAATGCACCACTGTTAAAGTTGGCAACTAGGGCCAAACTCCATGCGGGTCATCTTATTTATGGCAGCTAATATTTTTCTTGGATCCCTCTCATTGAGAGGTGTAGGATTGATCTAAAGATCATCCGAATCCGATAAGTATTCATGGAGATATGAATTTATTTGTGTTATGGGACAATTCATCAAGGTCGGCCAGCAACCAAATAACCCCCACATGTGCTCAATGTTTTAGTATAAAAGGAAGTGGCATGAGAGTCATTTGGTCACACACTTCACTTTTGATTTCTCTCCACCTGTTTTGGGTTTTAGTGGAAGAGAAGTCTAAGAGAAGGAAGCCCCAAATGCAAGAGGAAAGGAGGCTAAACAATCAGCCCTAGCCGTAGGTCTGTCTAGCCCTAACCGCAGGTCTATTCAGCCCTAGTTGCAGGTTTGTCCAAGCGCTAGCTGCAAGTCTATTCTGCCCTAGCCACAGGTCTGTCCAACCCTAACCGCTAGTCTGTCCAAGCCCTACCCGCTGGTTTATTCAGGTGACCAGATGTTGAAATGAGGGTCGAGATAAGGGCAATTTGTTTCAGGGCTGCAGAGAGGTCTTCTTGGGTGCCTAACTCTCAGTGAAGGGTAGTGTAGGCTGTTGTAGGTAAGCCGCAAACCCATGAGCAATTTGGAGGGCAACATAAGATGTATAGAGAGGGTTGTAGAAGGCAGCGGAGGTCTATGGTAGGCCACAGGCCTAGCCACTCTAAAACAGGGCAGCGTGGAGGTGTATTGAGGGCTATCTATGCCCAGAACAACAATAGGGGGAGCCACCACTTCTCCAAGGGTAGGTTGCAGCTAAGGAGGGCTGTCTTGGTGACTGATTAGAGGCTAGTCATATATACCCTAACCAATCACAGTCATAACAGCAGCAAATGAATTCTCAGAACTGTTGACTTACAGCAAATAGGTGGTGTCAAATGTTTCATGATGGATACATTGGACAGCAAGTACATGGTGCTGCAATGTTTCATGGTGGATATATGGGACAGCAATTACATAGTGCTGCAATGCTTCATGGTGGATACATGGTGCTACAATGCTTCATGGTTCTGCAATGGTTCAAGGTGGATACATGGACAGCAAGTACATGGTGTAGCAATGGTTCATGGTGGATACATGGGGCAGCAAGTACATGGTGCAGCAATGGTACTTGGTGCAACAATGGTTCATGGTGGAGCAATGGTACATGGTGCAGCATTGGCATAGCAATGGGAGCTGCAAGTACAGTGGAGCATAGTGCAATGAAGAGCTCAGCAGTACAGTGATGGGTATAATCACGATTAATGAAGCATGATGAGATGCATCATAAAGATGACGGATGCAGCATGGTGCAGCATGATGATGAGGTGCAGCACAATGATAGGTGATGGAGTCACCTTGGAGAATCAGTTGAAGCAGCATGTCTTCAACTGAGTTCAACTACTTCATGTATCATCTTCTTAACAGCAGCAAATGAATTCTCAGAACTGTTGACTTACAGCAAATAGGTGGTGTCAAATGTTTCATGGTGGATACATTGGACAGCGAGTACATGGTGCTGCAATGTTTCATGGTGGATATATGGGACAGCAATTACATAGTGCTGCAATGCTTCATGGTGGATACATGGTGCTACAATGCTTCATGGTTCTGCAATGGTTCAAGGTGGATACATGGACAGCAAGTACATGGTGTAGCAATGGTTCATGGTGGATACATGGGACAGCAAGTACATGGTGCAGCAATGGTACTTGGTGCAACAATGGTTCATGGTGGAGCAATGGTACATGGTGCAGCATTGGCATAGCAATGGGAGCTGCAAGTACAGTGGAGCATAGTGCAATGAAGAGCTCAGCAGTACAATGATGGGTATAATCACGATTAATGAAGCATGATGAGATGCATCATAAAGATGACGGATGCAGCATGGTGCAGCATGATGATGAGGTGCAGCACAATGATAGGTGATGGAATCACCTTGGAGAATCAGTTGAAGCAGCATGTCTTCAACTGAGTTCAACTACTTCATGTATCATCTTCTTAGAGATGATCTATGCTCTTATAAGTCAAAGTGTTGACTTCTGTTGTATATGTACTCTCTCTCTCTACTGAACTATTGAAGAACATATAAGAAGAATTGATTAAGGGTTTCCCCACATTGGGGTTTGTCCCTGGCTAGCGCCACATCTTGTGTCCTCTTGTCTTGGCTTGCCTTCTGTGATTTATGTTCCATCTGCAATTTACTATTATGCTGATGTGATTGCTAATCTGGAAATGATATTGAGCTAACTGTGAAAATTGAAATAAATTGCTCTAAGCATAGAACATACCTAAAATTAATATGGTATCGAAGCTAAGGTGAAGACAAAGCCCAAGCAAGAGTGAAAGAGCAATCACTGAAGACAGTTGGGAAAGGACAAAAGGCTCAATGAGTTCCTCATCCCTCTTCAAATTCACCAAGGGTGAAGTCAAAGCAAAGAACATTATTAGAATGGCGCAGCGGAAGCTTTTGATGGCCTACCTAAAGATCACTTCAATGGAAAATCCAGATCTAAGGTTGGAAGGAAAGGCAGATGCCTTGTTTGTAATAAGTTCCGCCATTATGCGAAAGAGTGTCCGAATGGTAGGGACACATCACTTGATGATGATAACAATCATTCCAGAGATATCTTCAATGATCGAAGGAATGACAGGTAATGCAAGTCATCAAGGAAATAACCGACTCTTCAAGGAAGGCAAGGAACCCCGGGTATGAAGAATCAAATGTTGTTTCTAATAAGATAAAGAAGCATTATCTTATATTGGCCCTCTCCCCCAGAGTCTTTGGGAATCTGGCTTATTGACTGTAGTGCTTCAAGGCACTTCATCGGACAGAAGGGTGCTCTCTCTAATTTGGTAGAAATGCAAACAATCATGGGATTGTACTTGGAGTCAATGCCACCTATCTCGAAAAGGGTGTAGGGAATGTTATCCCTCAATTGAATGAGGGTAACTCGACTCATTTACAAGAATCTCTTTTATGTACCTGATCGCAAGAAGAACCTGGTGTCCATTTCGGCAATGGAAGTCAAAGGTTTCAGGGTGGCATTCTTCGATGGAAAGGTACATGTTTAATTTTCAAAGATGTTGTTATTCATGGGTTCATGGTTGGCAATTTGTATCAAGTTGCAGGAAGTCCATTAGGGACCATGTCAGTTGACACATCTCCTCTATAGCACCGGAGGTCTACTTTTTATGGGGCCCTACCCGATGTGAGTCAGATGGTAACAGGGATGCCTGAATTCAAGAAAAGCATAAAGGTACATGACCGAGATGTACCGAAGGAAGATCTTACAAGGGGACCATTCCCCTCATATAGCAGGTCCACAGGTTGGGAACAACCCGAGGGGTTTGAGATTCATGATCGAGAATCTCATGTATGCAGGTGGAAGAAAGCCCTTTATGGCTTGAAGCAAAACACCCCGGGCTTAATATGAGTGGATTGATAACTGTCTGATGAAGTTGAGATTCACTAGGAGTGAAGTCGATCCAAACCTTTGCTTGAAGGTTGTGGATGATAGACCTCTCATACTGGCACCTTATGAGAACAACCTCTTTCTGACAAGTGCAGACCCTCTGATTTGTAAAAGTAAGAGGGAGTTGGATTCCGGAGTTGGAATGGTGAACTGCAAGCCCGCGACTACCTCGATAGAGCTTAACTTTCAAAAGTTGTGGTAGTGATGTCGGACCAGATTTGGGAAATGCCTCTGAGTTTCATAGACTCATTCGCATTGATGTTCTTGGAGAACTTTCGTCTGGATATATTTTTTGCAGTTAGCATGTTGGGCTCATTTTTGGTTGAGCCTCACTGGATTGGTGCCAAGAATCAATTGAGATATCTTCAAGGCACAATCTCTCATGGATTGAGATAAACTGCCGGAAATGTGAAGCTGCATGATTATTCTAATGTTTATTAGGTAGGCAGTGTGGAGGATCGCAAGAGCACTTCTAGGTGTTGGTTCTCTTTGAGTTCTGCTTCGATATCCTGTATGAGCAGGAAGCAGAAGTCAGTTGCTATAAGCATCGCTGAGACAAATACATAGCTACGAGTATGACCTCGTGTGAAGCTGCCTGGTTGTGGAAGCTCTTCAGTGAGTTGTTTGTACACATGATGGATACCACCGTGATCTTCTGTGTCAACCACAGGGGGATTCGATTATTGAGGAATCTCGTATTCTATGATTGCTCCAACATATAGACATCACGTACCACTTTATCTGGGATATGGTACATCAATGAGCAAGAAGGCTCCATCGCATTGGGACTGATGTGCAGGTCGCAGACATTCTGTCAAAGCCCCGAGGAAAGATCAAATTTGTGACTTTCCAGAATGACTTGGAGTCGCCGAGAGACCCTCTTATGAGGATCCTGTATGATGCATGCATTGAGCTCTAGGAGCTCCAGGGGGCTTGGGGTACTTCTTGGAGTAACAAAGGGACCATAGGGCGACTCACCCTCCCCTAGTGGTGCGCTGTGTACAAGATGAATTGTTCAGCCTTCCCCTATGATACCCCATGGCAACTTATGGACAAGATAAGTGGTTCTCCTATCGAAGCATTCTACCCATGCAGTCTAGGACTCATGGGAAGTACCTCTCATTTGGCCAATGAGTAGGGAAATGGGGTTAGGGACCATAGTGGTACTATCGATGGATGCATCGTTGTATCTACCGTACTCCCTATGCTAGGATGACCTCCATTGATCTAGGATCAATTGGAACTGACTTCGGGTCAGTAAGAGTGATATAGCTCACTCTCTCTTGAAACTGATCTGGGATCGGTATGAGTGGTTTGAGACACTCTTGATATTGATCTGGGATCAATGAAACTGACTTCAGGTTAGCATGAGTGGTTTGAGACACTTTCTTGTGATATTGATTTGGGATCAATGAAACTGACTTCGGGTCAGTAAGAGTGCCATAACTCACTCTCTTTTGGAACTGATCTGGGATCAGTAACAGTGGTATGACACACTCTCTTCATATGGAACTGACTTCGGGTTAGTAGAGAATGGTATGAGACATTCTCGATCAATTCTTCTTCTTCATGGTTCCGCAGAGCAAAGCAGTGCAAGGCACTGTTGGCAGAGATAGTACAGTCTCGCAAATGGATCAGTGGATGGAGTTCTCCCAGTTGGGAGGGAGTGTTAAAATTGGCAACTAGGGCCAAACTCCATGTGGGTCATCTTATTTATGGCAGCTGATATCTTTCTTGGATCCCTCTCATCGAGAGGTGTAGGATTGATCTAAAGATCATCCGATTCTGATAAGAATTCATGGAGATGTGAATTTATTTGTGTTATGGGACAATTCGTCAAGGTCAGCCAGCAACCAAATAACCCCCACATGTGCTCAATGTTTTAGTATAAAAGGAAGTGGCATGAGAGTCATTTGGACACACACTTCACTCTTGATTTCTCTCCACTTGTTTTGGGTTTTAGTAGAAGAGAAGTCTAAGAGAAGGAAGCCCTAAACGCAGGAGGAAAGGAGGTTGAACAATCAGCCCTAGCCGCAGGTCTGTCCAAGCCCAGCCCTAGCCGCAAGTCTGTCCGCCGCAGGTCTATTCTGCACGAACCACAGGTCTATTCTGCCTTAGCTGCAGGTTTGTCGAGCCCTAGCCGTTGGTCTGTCCAAGCCCTAGCCGCAAGTTTATTCAGATGACCAGATTGTTGAAAGGAGGGCTTACCTACAGCTGCGTAGTGGTATTCTTGGGTGCCTAACTCTTGGTGAAGGGCAGTGTACGCTGCTGTAGGTAAGCTGCAAACTTATAAGCAGTTTGGAGGGCAACATAAGATGTGTAGAGAGGGTTGTAGGAGACAACAGAGGTCTATGTTAGGTCGCAGGCCTAATCATTCTAAAACAGGGCAGCGTGGAGGTGTATTGAGGGCTATCTATGCCCAGAGCAACAATGGGGGGAGCCACCACTTCTCCAAGGGTAGGCCGGAGCTAAGGAGGGTTGTCTTGGTGACTGATTAGAGGCAAGTCATATATACCCTAACCAATCAAAGTCATAACAACAGCAAATGCATTCTCAGAACAATTGACTTACAGCGGATAGGTGGTGTCAGATGTTTCATGGTGGATACATGGAACAACAAGTACATGGTGTTGCAATGTTTCATGGTGGATACATGGGACAACAAGTACATGGTGCTGCAATGTTTCATGGTGGATACATGGAATAGCAAGTACATGGTGCTGCAATGGTTCATGGTGGATACATGGAACAGCAAGTACATGGTGTTGCAATGGTTCATGGTGGATACATGGGACAGCAAGTACATGGTGCAACAATGGTTCATGGTGGATACATGGGGTAGCAAGTACATGGTGTAGCAATGGCACTTAGGACACAATGTTACTTGGTGCAACAACTACATGGTGCAGCATTGGCACAACAATGGGAGCTGCAAGTACAAAGGAGCATAGTGTAATGAAGAGCTCAGTAGTACAGTGATGGGTACAGTCATGATTAATGAAGAATGATGAGATGCAGCATAGTGATGACGGGTGCAGCATGATGATGAGGTGCAACACAATGATAGGTGATGAGTCACCTTGGAGAATCAGTTGAAGCATCATGTCTTCAATTGAGTTCAGCTACTTCATGTATCACCTTCTTAGAGATGATCTACGCTCTTATAAGTCAAAGCATTGACTTCTGTTGTATATATACTCTCTCTCTCTCTCTCTCTCTTTGTTGAACTATTGAAGAACATATAAGAAGAATTGATCAAGGGTTTCCCCACACTGGGGTTTGTCCCTAGCTAGCGCCACAT
>APFE030880448.1:89002-113548 GCA_000404065.3 Pinus taeda
TCTTGTCTTGGCTTGTCTTCTGCGATTTATGTTTATGTTCTATCTACAATTTACTATTATGTTGATGTGATTGCTAATCTGGAAAAGATATTGAGCTAACTGTGAAAATTGAAATAAATTTCTCTAAGCATAGAACATACCTAAAATTAACAACCACTAACCACAATCGAGATAACATTTTGGGCCATATGTTCTAATTCCAAACTTTTCTAATATTTTTCATTTACAAGTTGTTCAATGCTTCTATGGATGTATATTGTTGTCTTAGTGTACAGATGTTTTTCTCAACCTCCCCCCCACTCCTCAAAACACCCTTCTCATACTATAAAAAGTGTTTCCAACATGACTTTTTAGGCCTCCACAATCTCCAACAACTAGGCCTCCTTTGGTTTTCAATTCAACCTAATTATACTTTCTATTCCTAGGTTTCCAAAGTAGTGTTTTACTTTAACCCACCATTTTCCTTGAAGTTATTGTCTCTTTCTCTACAATTTGGAGCGTAGGTTATCCCCAACAAGGAGAAAATAGTTTCGCATATCCTCCCAAGGCTCAACTTCCCCCTCAACCCGCATTTCCCAAAAGCCTTGCTAAGCAATTTTTTTGCTTCATTCTTTGGGGCATTACCATTTTCAAGGAAGGGAACTAGAGCCCATAGAAATAGAGTGGTGACTATTTTATGATGTATCAATATTCAAGACTTTGTGGATAGAAATTAGATCATGAGTGCATGAAGGATTTTCCAGCCAAACATCGAAAGATACAAGTTTGACTTAAACGTTTGAGATTTGCCTCAAAGAATCAACATAAAAGATTCTCATTTCAATTAGAAATGTGCAATGGTTGTGATAAAGCTTTGAAGCTAATAGATTTAGTTCACTTGTTCCTGAATCTCAAATAAAACCACCAAGAGGCAACTCTCATACACCATTACAGTGTTGCACAATCCCCCCCCCCCAGGTTCCAAGGGTGGAACCACGTCCCATACGGATCTGTGGGAGATCCTCCAGTGGAACCACCAGATCAGATTTTTCCACCGTAATGGGTCAGTTTCAGGAAATCTGAAACCGCGCAAGCCCGATCCGCGGTTTTGGATTTCTAAACCTCAATTCAGGATACGAATCCGCCTTGAATCCAAGGCAGATCAAGCACGGATCCAGGTAGATCCGGGGGTCGACAGGCGATTTAGCAAAGGCCGGCTTTTTTTTAATTTTTCTGGCATTAACTTCAGTTGGGGTGGGTTTAAGGTGAGTTAGGGATAGAATAGATGGGATCTAAAAGTCATTTCCTTGGAGAAGAGAGGAGAAGAGAGGCTTGAAGAGAGATTGGAGAAGAGAAGAGAAGAGAGAGCTTGGAGTGAAGGAGGAGGAGCTAGGAGCAGTGAAGGAGGAAGACCTAAGAGGAGTAAAGAAGGGCTTTGTTAAAATTGGAAACTAGGGCCAAACTCCACATGGGTCATCTCATTTATGATAGCTGATATTTTTCTTGGATTCCTCTCTTCGAGAGGTGTAGGATTGATCTAAAGGTCATCCCATTCTGACATGTACAAATGAAGTTATGAATTTATTTTGATTATGGACAAATTGTCAAGGTTGGTCAGCAAACTCATGTAGGCTAAAAAGCCCAATAGTCATGTCTATTCATCCTCAACATTAGCCTATTAATACATGATGCCTCATCCTCATTTGGACATCACACATCTCTCTCTCCTAATCTGATTGGGTACGCATTTCTGGGCAGCTCCTCTCTCCACACGTGCGAAGGAAAGGAAGGGCATTTTTTGTTTCAGCATTGACCAGGTTTGACGGAATTTCCAGAAGGTTTTTTTGGGTTGCGTTAGCCAAGTATTGACATGTTTGACTGTGATCTTGTGAGGCTTATCTCTGATTGGGCAAGCCGAATTTATGGGCATAGAAATCGAGGCAATCCGTTGACTGTTTGACCAGCGTTCATTGTGGTTAGGGTTGACTGGTTGACCAGACTTTGACTGGGTTAAATTTCACTGTTTTGAGAGTTGTTTCATCTTGTTGTTTGGAGGTCGAAGTTGACTAAAGTTGACCAAATCTTTGAGGGTCAAATTTGCCCTATCGACCAGCGTTGACTTTTCTAGTTAGGGCTCTTTTGCTCTTGTTATAAATTATCAGAATTTGTAAATTGTACTATCTCTCTCTGTTAAACTATTGAAGACTAAAGAAAAATTGATCAAGGGTTTCCCCCATTGGGGTTTGTCCCTGGTTGGTGCCACATCTTGTGTCCTCTTGTCTTGGCTTGTCTTCTATTGTTTATATTTATGTTCTATCTGCATTTTACTATCATCTTGATGTGATTGCTAAACTGGATATTGATATTGGGCTAATAAATAAATTGAAGTAAAATTTCTCTAAAACATAGCACATACCATTGTTGCCTAAAATTAACATGGTATCAAAGGTGAGGTGAAGACAAAGCCCAGAAAGAGTGAAAGAGCTATCACCAAAGACAGTTGGACAAGGACAAAAGACTCAATGGGTTCCTCATCCTACTTCTCGGCTGAAGACAAGCTCCATGATAAATCTGACTATCATGGATGGAAGATGTCTCTTGATTTGACCTTGGAAGAGAAGAAAGTGATGGATTATGTGCAGGGTAAAATCCCTCAGCCTCCTTCAAATGCACTGACTGCTACAAAGACCAAGTACAATAAGGTTGAAGTCAAAGCGAAGAAGATTATTAGGGATTCCATTGACAAGCATCTGGTGGCCTATATCTCCGAATTGAAGACCTCCAAGGAGATATATGACAGGTTGGTCGGCATGTTCAAGGTTAGTAATGCTAATCAAATTCTATTTCTCAAGAATAAGTTGAAGGATATTAAGAAGGGCAAGGACGAGGACATTCAATCTTATTTCCTGACGATTACTGAGATCAAGAATGATCTACTCTCGATTGGAGAAGTCATTCCAGACAGGGAACTTACTCTCACCACCCTTGGAGGACTCCCACCTGAGTGGTATGTATTTAAAACCACTATACTCAACACTGATCGAATTCCAGGGTTTGAAGAATTGATGTAGAGATGCATTCAAGAAGAAACAAGAATGTTGGAGCAAGAAATGCCTTTTAATAGAAGCAACCCCACTACATTCTTCACTCATGCCAAGAACAACAATGCAGGTTCAAAGAAGCAAAGTCAAGGAAGATTGGGATTCAAAAATGGAAGGAAGGGAAGATGCTTTGTTTGCAATAAGTTTGGCCACTATGCAAGGGAGTCTCCTAATAGAAGGGATACACCTCGAGACGATAACTATCATAACAACTCCAAGGGCAACTTCAACAACAACGATCAAAGGAATGGCAGGTCCAATGGCAAAGGAAAAAGGAATGCGGGACATCAAGGAAATGGTCGACCCTCCAAGAAATCAAAGAACTCCAGGTATGATGAATCCAATGTTGTTAACAATAAGCAAAAAGAGTATTGTCTTATATCGGCCCTCTCCACTGCCTCTCCGCCAAGCACTTTGGGCAATTGGCTAATAATAGTGGTGCCTCAAGGCACTTCACCGGATACAAGGAAGCCCTCTCTAATATCATAGAAAAGGAGACAAACTTGGAGATCATCCTTGGAGACGATGCCACCTATTCTGTGAAGGGAGTAGGGAATGTTACCCTTCAATTGAATCAAGGTAACACTATTCATTTGCAAGAAGTGTTATACGTACCCAATCTCAAGAAGAACCTGGTCTCCATTTCAGCAATGGAAGATAAAGGATTCAAGGTGGCTTTTATCGATGGAAAGGTACGTGTTTGGAAAAGAAATTTTAAAGATGCTTTTACTCTTGGGTTCAAGGTTGACACTTTGTATCAAGTTGGAGGAAGTCCATTGGGAGCCATGTCTTGCGACACATCTCTACAATCTGAACTATGGCACTAGAGGTTCGCTCATCGTCATTATAAGGCCCTACCCGAAGTGAGACAGATGGTGACAAGTATGCCCAAATTCAAAGTAGAGCATGAAGGTGTATGTCCGGGATGTGTCGAAGGAAAACTTACAAGGGGACCATTCCTCTCAAGTAATAGCAAGACCACAAACATATTGTAATTGATCCACTCTAACATATCTGGTATGATGCCCGTAAACTCCTTAGGAGGATACTTATATTATCTCAACTTTGTGGATGATTATTCTCGCAAGACCTGGATCTACTTCTTGAAGAAGAAGGATGAAGTGTTCACCTAGTTCCAACATTTCAAAGCCTTGATCGAAAACCAATTCGAGAAGAAAATCAAGATATTAAGGACTGATAATGGGACCGAGTACGAATCTAATGAATTCCAAGATTATTGCAGAGAAGTTGGAATTAAGAGGGAGGCTACAACGCCATACACTCCCGAACAGAATGGTGTCGCTGAAAGGAAGAATCACTCTATTGTAGAAGTTGTTCGTGCCATGCTTCATGATCAAGGCCTTCAGAAGTTTCTATGGGCTGAAGCTGCAAATATCGTCGTGTATGTTCAAAACCAATGCCCTCATCAAGCATTGGACTCCAAGACTCCCAAAGAAATGTTCACTGGTAAGAAACCCGATGTCTCTCATTTTAAAATTTTTGGAAACCCCGTAAATTTTCATGTGCTGAAAGAGAAAAGAAGCAAATTGGGTGCATCTGGGAAGAAAGGAATCTTTGTGGGCTATAGTGAAAATTCTAAGGGATATAGAATTTATATGGCTAGTCAAAAGGAAGTTGATATAAGTCATGATATCGCCTTCGACGAAGATATGGCCCTCAGGAAGATCAACAACCTTCCTATCCTAAGGAAGGAAAAAGAAGCTGACACAGGAAATCAGGGTGAAAAAGAGAGCGAAACGATGCCTGATGTTGATGAACCTATGGATCCTATTGATCCACTCCCTCATGAGTCGTACTCCTCCAAGAGGAGACCCTCATGGTTTAGGGAGGCTCTCAAAGATGCTGAGATGCACATTGCACCAAGGGGGACTTTCCATGAAAGCAAGAAGCCGAACAAGTACCAGGGATATTTGACCGCCATGAGCACTATCATTCAAAATGAGCCTTCATCTTTTGAAGAAGTTGTGAAGCAACAAGTATGGAAGGATGCTATGAATGAAGAATACGAGTCAATTATGAAGAATGATGTCTGGGATGTGGTCCCTAGACCCCAGGACAAACCGGTTGTCACTTCTAAGTGGCTCTACAAAATCAAACATGGAGCTAATGGAAGTGCAGAAAAGTTCAAGGCTCGTTTTGTTGCTAGAGGTTTCTCTCAAAAGGAAGGTGTAGATTATGATGAGATATTTACAACTATTGCCCGATACACCACCATCCGCTCGATCATAGCCCTTGCTGCCTCGCAAGGATGGAACCTACATCAGATGGATGTCAAGACCAACTTCTTGCATGGTTCAATCAAAGAGGAAGTTTATGTGGAACAACCCGAGGGGTTTGACGTACATGATCGGGAATCTCATGTATGCAAGTTGAAGAAAGCTCTCTATGGATTGCAGCAAGCACCTCGGGCTTGGTATGAGAGGATCGATAGCTATCTGATGAAGTTGGGATTCACTAGAAGTGAAGCCAATATGAACCTCTCATTCTGGTACTTTATGTGGACGACCTCTTTCTGACAAGTGCAAACCCTCTCATTCACAAATGTAACAGGGAGTTGGCTTCTGAATTTGAGATGAAGGACCTAGGATCGACCCACTATTTCCTAGGGTTGGAAGTCTGGCAAAAGCTAGGTGAAATTTTCCTTTCTCGAGGAAAAATGTTGTGAAGATATTGGAAAGATTTGGGATGGTGGACTGCAAGCCTATGACTACTCCAATGGAACTTAACTTTAAGAAGTTATGTGGTAGTGTTGCTGGACCTGAATTGGGAAATGCTTCTGAGAATCGTCAACTCATAGGAGCATTGATGTTCTTGGTGAACTCCGGTCCAGACATATGTTTTGCAATTAACACATTGAGCCAATACATGGTTGAGCCTCATCATATACATTGTATTGCCGCCAAGAATCTTCTAAGATGTCTTAGGGGCACAACCACTCATGGACTGAAATACACTACCAGAAATGTGAGGACGCATGGTTATTTGATGCTGATTGGGCTGGCAGTGTGGTGGATCGCAAGAGCACTTATGGATGTTGTTTTTATTTGGGTTCTGCTTTGATATCCGGGATGAGCAGGAAGCAGAAATCGGTTACCTTGAGCACCACTGAGGCTGAATACATAGTTGCTAGTATGGCCTCCTGTGAAGCTATCTGCTTGAGAAAGCTCTTGAGTGAGCTGTGCTGGATATCACCGTGATCCTCTATGACCACCAGAGTGGGATCCGATTATCAGAGAATCTCGTGTTTCATGATCGCTTCAAGCATATAGATATCAGGTACCACTTTATCTGGGATATGGTACAACAAGGAGCAATAAGGCTCCATCACAATGGGACTAATGAGCAGGTTGTTGGTATTCTGACAAAGCCTCTGGGAAAGGTCAACTTCTTGGCCTTCCGAGAACGACTTGGAGTCGTGGAGAGACCCTCTTATGAGGGTCCTGTTTGAGATGGACATTGAGCTCTGGGATCTCCAGGGGGCTTGGGGTACTTCTTGGAGCGATGAGCAACCATAGGGTGAGAGGTTCAGCCTTCCCCTAGTGGTTTGCTATGTACAGGGTGAGTGGATCATCCTTCCCCTGTGATACCCCTTGGTGACATGTGAGCAAGACGAGTGGTTCATCCTTCTCCTATCGAGACATCCTACCTATGCAGTCTGGGACTCATGGGAAGTACCTCTCATTTGGCCAATGAGTAGGGAAATGAGGATAGGGACCATAGTACTACCGATGGATGCATCGTGTACTACTGTACTCCCTATGCTAAGATGTTTGATATTGATCTTGGATCAATGGGAACTGACTTCGGGTCAGTAAGAGTGGTATGAGACACTCTCTTTTGATGGGAACTGACTTCGGGTCAATAAGAGTGGTATGAGACACTCTTTTGATTGGAACTGACTTCGGATCGGTAAGAGTGGTATGAGACACTCTCTTTTGATTGGGAGTGACTTCAGGTCAGTAGAGAATGGTATGATACATTCTCGGTCACTTCTTCTTCTTCATAGTTCAGCAGAGCAGTGCATTGACGGCAGAGATAGTACAGATTGGCAGATAGATTAGCAGGTGGAGTTCTACCTAGTTGAGAGGGAGTGTTAAAATTGGCAAATAGGTCCAAACTCCACATGGGTCATCTCATTTATGAGAGCTAATATTCTTCTTGGATTCCTCTCTCCGAGACGTGTAGGATTGATCTAAAGATCATCCCATTCTGACATGTACAAATGAAGTTATGAATTTATTTTGATTATGGACAAATTTTCAAGGTCAGCCAGCAAATTCATGTAGGCTCAGAAGCCCAACAGTCACGTCTATTCATCCTCAACGTTAGCTTATAAATACATAATGCCTCATCCTCATTTGGACATCACTCATCTTGACACATCTCTCTCCTCATCTAATTAGGTATGCATTTATGGGCAACTCCTCTCTCCACACGTGCGAAGGAAAGGAAGGGCATTTTTGTTTCAGCGTTTACTAGGTTTGACCAAATTTCCAGAAGGTTGTTTTGGGATGCGTTAACCAAGCATTGACCTATTTGACTTTGATTTTGTGAGGGTTATCTCTGATTGGGTAGGCCGCATTTCTGGGCACAGAAATCAAGGCAATTCGTTGACTATTTGACAAATGTTGACTCTGGTTAGGGCTGACCGTAGGTTTTGACCAGAGTTTGACTGGGCTAAATTTCACTATTTTGAGGGTTGTCTCATCTTGTTGTTTGGAGGCCAAAGTTGACTGAATATTTGAGGGTCAAATCTTCCCTATTGACCAACGTTGACTTTTCTAGTTAGGGCTCTTTTGCTACTGTTATAAATTATCAGAATTTGTAAATTGTACTATCTCTCTCTCTGCTGAACTATTGAAGACTAAAGAAGAATTTATCAAGGGTTTCCCCACATTGGGGTTTGTCCCTGGCTGGTGCCACATCTTGTGTCCTCTTTTCTTGGCTTGTCTTCTACCGTTTATGTTTATGTTCTATCTGCATTTTACTATCATGTTGATGTGATTGCTAAATTGGATATTTAAATTGGGCTAATAAAGAAACTGAAGTTAAATTTCTCTAAAGCATAGAACATACCATTGTTGCCTAAAATTACCAGGTTTCCATCTACAAGAGCTAAAGAAGTGCAAACCCCAAACTCCCTCATTTTTCTGTCATTGTTGTTTGTATTTTTTCTCCTCCCTCTCCTACTCTTTCCCATTCTTTCTTCTTACTTATTTCACTGCAGATTGTCCATCTATGTTCATATTCCAAAATGGTGTTCTTTTGGCTTCTATGTATCATTCCACTTTTGGTTTTCATGATGCTGAAGGGGGGTAGGAATAGAAGGGAATAAGAATAAGAGGATATTGGCCCCCATATGAGTGACCGTATGATGAGGAGGAAGTGTTTGAAGAGGAAGGGGATGAAGAGGACACTGAATGCAAGAGGGGAAAGTTGCATTAACACCCTTGTGGAATTATGTTACCAAACTTGAAGGGAGAAAAAGTGGTAGAAGCTACAAGTTTTTGTGCCATCATGGTTGTCATGGAGGAAAACCGTATAGTGGTTCATATACCCCTGTGAGGAGGCATCTTTGTGGGGTGATGGATAGTGATGAAAAAAGGGTGTCGTGGGGATAGCAATTTGCCCTAAGGTTTCAATGGAACAAAGAAGAAAATACATCCAAATAGAGGAGGTTGCACAACAGAAAAACAAGAAACAGAAAACTCATTCCGAATCAATTGCAACCTCTAGATTTGGTAGCTCATCTCCTCATGGTACTTTTGCAACCTCTGAAAGTAGAAGAACAATAGGGGATTTCCTTAATGTTGCTAGGAGGGATGATGTGGATGAAAAGATAGTCTGGTTTCTTTGTGCTTGTGGTGTACCATTCAATGTGCTTCGCTCTCCTTATTGGCATGATATGGTTAAGGGAATCAATGAAGCCCCAAAAGGATACAAGAGCCCCAACTATGAGAAAGCTAGAATAGTGTCATTAGAAAGAGAAAAAGCAAAGGTTCAAATAGCTTTGACAGATTTTACAAATGAGTGGGTGGATTGTGGGGTATCCATTGTATCAGATGGGTGGGCAATGTTAGAAACCAACATTTGATAAATGTTCTTGGTGTTTCTACTAGTGGTGTAGTGTTTATTGCAAGTCATGACTCCTCCATCGGTGCAACTTCCCAAAACATTGCAGATCTCCTATTGAAATCAATCAAAGATATTGGTCCTAATAATGTGGTTCAAGTGATCACCAATAATGCAGCAAATTGTAAGGCAGCAGGAAAAATTATTGAACGTACTCATCCACACCTTTTGATCTAGATGTTTGGTGCACACATTGAACCTTTTGATGCATGATATTGTGAAGCCTAAAGAATGTGGATGGATTAATGAGCTTTGCAAGAGAAGGAAGCAACTCATTAATTTGTCACAAGGCATACAAGGGTAAACTATTTTTATGGCACTTACTCCAAGTTCCAGTTGCTTAAACTTGCAAAAACAAGATTTGCAAGTTATTACCTCACCTTTCGGTGGCTAGCGAAGGTGAGACAAGCTTTAACTAATATGATGACCTCTAAATCATAGGATGACATTAACATTTATAGAGATGGTGCTGATGTAGACAAGGACACTATTCTTGACAGTTACTTTTGGTCACAGATTAAATATGTTTTGCAATTCACCAAACCAATTTATTACATGATCAAATTTGCAGACTCAGGTCGGCCAATAATTGGGGAGGTGTATGAACAGATGGATAACATGCTAGAGCAGATTAAAGACATTGTTGAGCCTAGACATATCACCTTGTACAATTATATTCGTGCAGAGGTGGAAAAACGATGGGACATGCTAAACATTCCATTGCATGCCTTAGCATATGTTCTAACACCTAAATATTATCATCCATCATGGCTTTCAACACGAACACCTAGGGGGGAGCAAGAGAAAACCACACCTAGATCCAAAAGTTCTGCCTAGTTATATGAAAGCATTGGATAAATTAGTCCCTAATGAAGAGTCTGCCATGCTACGGAAACATTTGAGTAACTATATGCTTAGCACTGGTCCATTTGGGAGCATGCATGCAATTAGAGATCGAGTGAATTTATTCTGAATAAAATAATTCATAAAATATTAATTAAATAAATAATAATAAAATATTAAAAATAATTAATTAATTGATTGAATAATTATTAAGTTATGAAAGGTTAAAAGGTCAAATGACATGACCATTCACCTTCATGGCCATTCAATGCCTATATAGGCAACCGTCACGAAGGCGATGTAACATCATTCATTCTATCAACTTATCAATATGTATATTATTCACTACACATTTGTGTATCCTACATTGTAAGTACAGACAAGTTACACTATTTGTTTTGCTACAGTGGTATCAAAGCCATTTGACACTCTGGACGTTAACCACTACACAATCTGTCCATTAAGCCTTAGGTGCACAAATCATGGGAACATATTCCCAAGATTATGACCATAAAACTAGGCGAGAATTATTACTTGAAATGAGAGAAATACACACAAAATCAATAAAGCTTTTTGAAACATATTCAACATCTACAATGGAATTGAAATGAAAGAGACTAACAATAAAGAATGCTCTATCCAGGAAAGGGATGTTGAACATGTTGAATTAGGAAGTCCTCAGAGTGATATAGAAGAGACTCCAGATATAGTTGCGAGGAACTCTTCCGAGAAAATTAGTAAATCTAAAATCAGCCACAAGATCAGCTAAAATGCAGCAAAAAGGGACATAGGTTCAATGGAAATTGACATGGAAAAGGACAATACATAAGAATTGAAAAATATCATGTCTCCTACTTCTAGCCTTGTTCAAGGTGCATTAGAAAGGGAACCAGGTCCAATCCAACTTGACATAAAAGAGGCTTGAATTCATAATAAACCAAATGTAAAAAATGCCTCGGCCAGACACCTTGACAAACGTCTTCATCATCGAGGATTGTGGGTCTTTTTGGATAGGAAAAATTGGAAGAGAGCGAAAAATATCTCTTCCCAAATAGAACACGCTATCACAAGTGCTTTTGTCCACGTTCTAATTTTTTATCCAACGTATGAGCAATCTAGATGGTATTTGGATGAACTTGTCCTCGTGAAAGATTTAAGGAGCATCATTCTTCCATTGTTTTATAAGGTTGAGCCTTGTGTAGTCTGTTGGATGGACAAAGACTGGGCCTATGCAGAAACCTTGCGACATCTTTCACACAAAAAACACACATATATACACAAGTAGTGTATCCAATTATTCCATATAGTAATTCCTACATACGATTCAACAGTTTCCTTTCTTTCTGCAATAAAATACAGTTCAAATTTTTTGGATTGACAGTTATGGGGATCATTACATCCAAAGTAAAAACTAATGTAAAAGTTTGGGAAATAATCAGGGAAATACAGCTTGCTGGTGAAAATTTCAGAAATTTTTATTTTTATTCAGACTTTATCAAACAAATCCAGAACCCAAATTTGCGGCACTATTAGAAAAAGTGATAAACACAGACCCGCAACATTCACAGTTACAACCGGTTCTCCATTGCGCTGGAAAAATGGATTATAACAAAGATGAGCTTGATACTGATAAGGACAAGACTCAGATTCATCCGGATTGCAATCACGTGCAGTTATGATTGGCCCTGTTATTAAGAGAAAAATTTCCCTAGGTGAATGATATTGTGGTGTATGATTTTGTTTTGTCTGCACCAGATCGAGAAGCCATCAGTACCTTGGATTGCACCTCTCTCTCTCTAAACGAAAATGGTAGGAGGGCAGTGGACAGACCCACGTTGTTCAATCCACACTCTTCTTCATGCCACACTGTGATGTTTTTTTGTATGGTAATTTATTGGCATCAAACTCGACGGCTGCCAATCTGAATAAAATTATTTTAGGCAACAATTTCAATGAATTCAAGACCTACAAGAAGTATTTTCCATATTATCGTGATGCTTAGAAATTGAAACACACTTTGGACATCGACCATATGCTACATAAAATTTCGTTGCCAGAGATAGTTCTCGAGTATGGAGAAGCCTTCGATAATTTGTGTGATTTCTTCAACTGGGATAGTTCAATACATAGGTTCAAACCAAGAAATTCTAGACCATGTCATATGACGGATAAAAGTCATGAAAAGAAGAAAGGACGAAAAACCAAGGTCAAAGATGTCCTCGAGAATTTAGTGAAACACAACTCGCCTTTATTATTGAAATTAATCTATGGATACGCATCCACAAAAAGCAAGGAATAGATGCCATTCTGAAGAAGAGACACGACAATACAATTCGCACTTTTAAAAAGGGGATTTTATTATATATTAAGTGAATTAAAAATAAAAATAAAAAGGAATAATCAATTAATAAAATAGTAATTGATTATAATAAAGTGATTTTGTCAAATTATAATAAAGTTAATATATATATATATATATAGAGAGAGAGAGAAGAGAGAGTCCACCAGAAGAAAATAACTCCTCAAGATGTCGAATCACCCCAGAGATGAGCAACATGCACCCCAAGAGAACGTTTTATTATTGAATTAATCTAGGATACACATCCACAAAAAACAAGGAATAATTCCATTACAAGAAGAGACACGACGAACAATTCCCACTTTAAAAAGGGATTTGATTATACTAAGTGATTATAAATTAAAAAAAAAAGGAATAATCAATTAATAAAATATTAATTGATATAATTAAGTGTTTTTGTCAAATTATTATGTTACTGTATGTATAATATTATATAGAAGAGAGAGAGAGAGATAGAGTCCACAATGAAGAAATTGACCCTAAGATGTCGAAGTCAACCCAGAGATGAGCAACATGCACAACCAGAGAGAATTGTTTTCATTATGCTTTGAGGACAAAGCATCTTTTAAGGGGTGGCAATGTTATAAATAAAATAATTCATACAATATTAATTAAATAAATAGTAATAAAATATTAAAAATAATTAATTATTAAGCTTTGAAAGGTTAAAAGGTCAAATGACATGACCATTCACCTTCACGGACAGTCAATGCCTATATAGGCAACTATTACAAAGGCAACGTAACATCATTCATTCTATCAACTTATCAATATATATATCATTTACTACATATTTGTGTATCCTACATTGTAAGTACAAACAAGTTACAGTATTTGTTTGCTACATGTATCTTCTCTTGAGTGGTGGAAAATGCATGAAGGTGCTACTCCACTTCTACAAACTTTGGCATTGCAAGTGCTATCATAGGTGGTAAACACTTCTTCTGCAGAGAGGTGTTGGAACATGGCTTGTTAAAATAAAAAGATTAAATTTAGACCGGGCAAAGAGTTTGGTTTATGTTCACTACAACTTGCAATTGTTGTCCCATTACTGTGATGACGCAAAAACTAATAAAGGTCTTAAGGTTTGGGACAAAAATTGAGACGAGCCCAATTTGGAGCATGGAGTGTTGCAATTAGAGCAATTGGAGGATGCTCTTATCCAGGACGATGATGATCGAGTTGAGATGCCACCCCCATTTGTTCCCATGTTTTCCAAGTTCCATGCTTCAACACCAACAACAGAGGCTTCACCTTCATCAATTCCACTACCACAACTTCCAGAGCCACCATCTTCTTCACAGCCACCATCTTCTTCATTGCCACCACGTGGAGGCTCACGTACTTTTCGTTGTGGAAGGAGGAGAGATTAGTAGATACTAGATGTATTCACAGTTTACCACTTTTGTCATAGATTAGACTTGTAGTCTTGTTGTGAATTTGAACTTTATTGCCTTACTCTTCCTAGTTCAGTGTGTGCTTGAGTCTTGGTGGTGGCCAGGTGGCCTATTTTGTAAACATTATAATTTGAATTTTGGACATGACTCATATTGACAGTTGCTCACTTGCTAAATAAGTTACTTAAATGTTTGATGATTTTGTCTTCTAAATG
The DNA here is from genome assembly GCA_000404065.3 of Pinus taeda. Lineage (NCBI taxonomy): Eukaryota > Viridiplantae > Streptophyta > Pinopsida > Pinales > Pinaceae > Pinus > Pinus taeda. The sequence continues at coordinate 103,050 of APFE030880448.1, forward strand.
TTTTATGTTTTATGTTTTATGGTATGCTTAAAAATTTGGTGTATGTTTGTAATTTCTAGAATCTAGATGGTTGATGCTCGAATAATTAATCGTCGATGTATTATGGATGCCATATCTATCTTGATTTATGTAAAAATATGCATGTTTTCATGTCTTCTACAACTAATTTGGTATTTTGGATGTTTTTTTAATATATAAATGCAAAAAATATAAAATATATATATATAGTAGACGCTTCGCTTCCTAGATTTTTGGGAAATGATGCTTCTGCGGATCTGCTTCCAAAAAATGTCCCTGCTTCGTGCAACATTGCACCATTATAACTAGTTACGGTTCTTACCGACTTACCTGCCTTCCATCTTCATAACTAGATTTACCTAGATGTTTTAGTTGCCAAATCTATGTTGATGTACTTCCAAAAGGAAAGAGCAAAGGAATCGCATAAAACATTAAGGCTGCAAAAGAGGATTCCTGAAATGGAAAGATACATGATTGCATACACGAGTTGGTTAGTTCCATTTCCAAGGAGTGTTGACAAGAAAAAACCACTTTGGGGCATGCACCCACATAGAATCAAGATCTTTGTGACAAACATAAATAAAATAAGGGTTCTTTTAAACGCTATGCATAGAATACTACGTCAAAAGACATCAAATGGAAATGCTAACAAAATTCAAGAATGGTAGCTGCAATTTGTTTACATACTCTGCTGCCATTATGGAGAAACATTTCAGACATAGGATATCAAGGTCACTCAAAACTTCTAACAATATAATTCCACCTTGTCCTCATCAAGAATGAATAGTCGTATGTGTGTGTATCTCTCACACAAGAATTTGTAGCCAACATTCACCCTTCAGCAAAGTTGTGGAATATGTTCCATATTAATGACAGAACAGAAACTGGTAAGGCCATAGCACATCTATTATAAGATATTGTATTTAAAGGAATCAAGTTTTGACAAGCTTTGGTTCTTCAGATGCTTTTTATGTGAGTCCTGAGCAAACCCCTTAAATGGTTGCAAGGAAGAATGCAATTAAGATTTAAATTAACTTGCAGTTGCACTTTTTCAATCCAGAAAACCAGCTTATAAGGACCAAGGTTTGACAAGCTTTGGTTCTCCAGATACTTTTTATGCAGAGTCCTGACCAAACCCCTTAAATGGTTGCAAGGAAGAATGCAATTAAGCTTTAAATTAACTTGTCAGTTGCACTTCCCCAATACAGCAAACCAGCTTATCTTACTAATATGTCTATAAAACCCATCAGGGGGCAGCCCAAGTGATTGGGAATAACGGTGTTAATGCTGCCCACTTCGGTTCAAATCCCCTGATTAACCCCAGCACGTGATTACAGGCTTTGCGTGACAAAAATTGGGGGTTATAGTGGCAGCCAGGGAGTTTTGACCTCGTATTGAGTGGGTGAGATTTTGCCTAGTTGCCAATTCCCCCAACTGGTTCATGCGGAAAAAATCAAATAAAATAAATAAAATGTCTATGAAAAGCACCCAAATCATAATGTTACTCATGGGCTTATTTTATGATCTTAAAACCTTTAACAATGCGTGTAAACCGTGTTTTTTCAAATGGCTACGAAAAGCATCCTGAAAATATCACATTCATCATCATTCCAATATGAATATTTTAGAGTTTTGAGACCTTCAAATATGTCTCTAACTTCTGAGGCATATGACATCCTACTTAAGCCTTCCAATATAAATTATTTGAGGTTTTAAAACCTTCAAATATGTTATAATTTTTGAGCCACTATAGCATCCTACTTAAATTCAGATTATGGAAAAAACAAATATTATCCTTGAAACAAAACATGCTACCTTATTTCATCTGGATGGTTTTTCATCTTCTAAACATTTAGTTCATGTTGAAAGTCTTACCACCCAAAACATTCCGCACGTACTTCAACTAGTCAGATTAGTTGAATTAACACACCAACACAAACTTATGTCAACATTATCTTGACAGTTAATTTGCCTTGCATTTAACCCCTATATCTATAAAGTACCTAAAATACCCTGAAACTTGACCAATGTCAGATGTATTGGTTACAAATTTGTTTAATTTGAACTATTCACACAGTCCAGAAATTTGTCATTTTTTCATTGGTACTAAATAATAAAGCACTTATCTGGGAGGTATTTCAGAAGAGAGCATGGTAGGGTCATAGCAAGCCTATTTTGCATATAAATGACTCTGAATCTATAAAGCACATTCTAATGGAATGTCCCTTTGCAAAAGAAATTTTGGAAAGATGCTATATGTTTTGGCAGGGGGTGCAGAAAGTTGGGATGGAGTTGATGGTTTCAGAATATGGATGGAGAATCCAGCTTTGGGACTCCATATGGCATTACCAGTCATAGTCTCCTGGGCCTTGTAGACCACAAGGAATAGGAATCTGTTCGAAGGTAAGCCCTCACCACTTGAGGTTTTCCACCATATAAAATATATTTATAATAATGTCAAACAACCTCCAAAGCAGAAGGACCCAAGGCCAAATGATCCTCCTGGTTCTTATGGTGCTGGGAGTGTCTTATTCATTTCCGAGAATAATTATGTCACTCTCAATGCACTTCTGGGCAGATGTACTAATAATTGGGTTAAATTGCATGCATTATTAATCTGTTGCAACTTGCTACAGAAAGGTGCATTGTCAGGCTGCAGGCGTTCTTGGATCTCTGCTGGAACAAGTTAAAACTGTTTTTAGATCGTTCACTGAAATTTCTTTCAAGCATGTAAAAAGGTCTTTCAACACCAAGGCAGATGCATTCTCATAAGTGGCAGCAATAAGTGACAGGTCAGATTGGATCTAAAGCAGTGGAGGAGCACAGAGGAGGTTGTCGCACCCAACTATCTCCTATTCTTCACCAGTGATGTGCCTGTTTTGTTGGAGGGGTCCTGTACCCCAATTTTGTTTGAAACTTTGAAAATGGCGATCCCTGTAGCTCATTTTTTTCCTACACAGTTATTATGGTGTTTATTTACTTCTGTTTTTACAGGCCATGATGGTTTTTAGACTTCTGGCTTTTTTCTAAAGGGCACAAGTCCTAATTTTGAACAGATAAAGGCACAAGTTTGAAGATGATGATCCTTGTAGCTCCTTTTCCCAGACAGTTATTCTGGTGTTTTATATAGTGCTGTTTTTACAGGTCATGATGGTTTTTAGGCTTCTAGCTTTTTTGTAAAGGGCACAAGTCCCAATTTTGAGCATATAAAGGCAAAAATAGGTCAGTATAGACAGCTAGTTTCTTTAAGAGTATGACATCAAATTATTCAGTTTTCACTACATGATATGTACTGAATGTAACTTTTTTCTTCTTGAAATACAAGTTACAGGATTTTTCTTGGAAAGAAAAAAATAATTTGTCATTGTTTCAATACTAATTTATGTAATTAGTCATTTGTCTATAATAATTTATAAGTTGTAATCCTAGCTGATAGAGACCCCTAATCTGTTAATGTATGTTAGGATATAATATGAATAAGAGCATTTAATCTGAAAATTTATAGCAAATTAACCTGATTTGCCTTCCGCCCAAGACCCATGAGAAAATTATCAGGTTTTATATCTCGATGAAGGAAGCTCTTGCTGTGTACATACTCAATCCTTTTAATCTGACATCCACAATGAGAGCCAAATTTTAGTCATTTAGTTCATGGTATTAATCCCACCACCTGGTAGGATTTCAGAATATTTAAGATTTCAATCAATAGACTTTGCAATTATCAACCAACCAGTGAAAACATTTTACAATGAAAAAAAGATTGTAACCAGTAGTATTTTAACTCATATTAAAGGAGCTGAAGGAAAGAAATACCCACTAGCTGATCAGCAAGCATCAATGCAGTCTTCAAGGAAAGCTTTCTATTACAGTAATTAAATAAGTCTTCAAGACTTGGCCCAAGAAGATCAAGGACCATGGCATTGTAATCACCTTCTACACCAAACCATCTTACATTTGGGATACCACCTGCTCATTCAACAGTGTGATTAAAATAGATTTAACCAAAAATTAAGATAGATATAACGAAAAGCAAAACTTAATATAGCAACAACCCCTTGTGATAACATTGAAGAATTGGCAAATTGGGAACAGTATGTTCACCTTCTGTTCCTCCTCCTTGGAGTATTCTGTAAACTTTGGACTCATACAACAGCTGAGGATGCTTAGTTTTCACACTTTCCTGTTTGATAAAAAAGATCATTAGATAAATACAATAGTGAAAAATGTGCATGCTATAAAAGGAAGAAGGATCACATCAGATATTAAGTTGTTTGTACATTACATTACAAATACACAGATCATAGAAGAAAAAATACTTCAGCAAAAGCCTGAAAGAATAGTAAAAATAACAACTGAATTTCTTGGTGTGAAATATAAGAATGGGCAAGCACGTGAATGATTTGCAGAAGCAACAGGTGCATATTAAGATCCCATGAATCTTCCTTGACAAACTTTAGACAGTTAGATTTATTTCAGCTATACCCTAAATGAACTCCAATGTTAATTACCTTATATGGTTCACATATAAGTCTGCAAAAACTATCTCTCTCATAAGAAATTCACTTTTCGGTTTTAACTTTTACCTAATCTGGCCAGGAAGCACATTGCCAAAGTTTTCTTCATTTCTTAATATATTATTGTACTCTCAAGTTCCATGTGGATATAGACAAATAGAGTAGTAGTCCATATAGCTTAGCCCAGACAACATGCTACTTCACTTTGTTTGGCATCAGGCAATCAATTTTAGGTCTATTTCAGGAAATTACTATAAATTCCTTCTGCATCTTGATAATTTTAAAAGACGTGTGCCAGCAAATGTTTAACACTAGATCTGTTGAAGGAATTCTGCGATATGTATCTCCGACAAATACAAGATAAAGGAAATAAATAACAAGACGATAACTTCTATGTGGTGCCACCAACATATGAATGAAGCAAATAACTTATACAAATAAACTGAATCAAAAAGGCTAAAGGCAAGATCTTTGGAGTTTGAGATCTATTAGCTGAGAGATCTATTAGCTGACTGACCCATAATTCACGTTTTCAGTGACTTTCCAAGAAAGAAATGACCATACCAGTTTAATGCCAACTTCCTCATTTGTCAGAATATTGGTCCCTGAAAAATACAAACAGAATAGAATGTCAAAACAGAGAAAACAAATAACAAGCATCTTAATCAATTCCGACCGAAATGCACAACGCGATAAAAGAAATCTGTGTCTTTTTCCTTACAGAGAAGAGAAGGGTATATTGCTTAAAAAGTGAATGTTTTATCAAAGAACCTAGGTCGCACAAGATCCCCTTCCTACATAAACAAGGAGAGTGAGCAAGTCTAATTCACCAATGAGCCGACACTTGTCCAGGTAGGAATGACTTTTCTTCCAGGCATGGAAAGGCAATCTAATGAGCTTCTACCATTCATCCCTACTTACTGAGCATAATCATGTATCCCAGGTCACCCAGGACCACTCAGCAAAATCATGAAATATTGAGCAGATAAGCGCAACCATCGAAAATTTACAAGCAGCCGATGTCGACCTCCAAAGTCAGGGTGAGAAGGTGGGTTATATTTGAACCCCGGGCTTCGCCAGCTTAAAATGAAAGTCTGCTTCAGTTCCAACATCGACAGTATCTACATCTTTCCTAAAAATGGCACTCAGGATGAGAACTGTATGGCAGGCTTCAGCTTTGCAGGTACGATCCAGGAAAAACAAATATAAAACTGTTATATGCCCATTGCAACAATCCAGATCCCATGGAATGCCGATTGTCACGACGCAGAAAAGTTTGTGGAAAACCACCAATATACACAATTCACAATAATAGAAGAACTATCTATTCTCATCAGACTGTTGTAGATATCCCCATCGATATTATATAAAACCGCATCCAAGCATACATAAAATGACGATAAAAACAAAAATCTGAAGCACCCATTCAACCGCATCCAAGTATACTATGACCTTGATTACATTACAAATCAAATTGGGTGTGCCCAAACACAAAAGAAGTAAGAACTTACCAAGGTATATTTCGCCGAATGAACCGCTGCCAATTTTTCTCCCCAGTCTGTATTTCTCCCCCACCTTTGGCTCCATGCCTGGCTCAAGAGATAATGCGATAATCTATTGATGTTCCTGTTATATCAGACTATATACTGAAATCCTCTAATTCCAATCCGATCTGAAGCCAATTAAAATGCCCTCATTTTATCTTTTCTCCGCTTGATCCTTTCACAGTAGGCAGGCATGATCCATAAGCTCTGAGGTCATACATTGCCCAGATAATAATCAAGTATATTGCCTGTATTGAGCTCAAACACAAAGAAAATCGTATACCCACTTACCAAAATCAGCAACCCACTAGTTTAAACACATTTCTAGGCTCATTGGGACCATTTTCAAAGATGCCCACATCAGCTTTCAGCTCTTATTGCATGATTCTTATTCCAAAAATGCCACACGCAAAACACACCTGAAATGCGCACTAGAAATCAAAGAAGCATGCTGCAATATTAGATTCCAATCATGAAGCCCATCAACCTTATCATTCCTATTGTAATTATTATGAGATTTCAGTCATCTGGGCTTCATTTCAGTAAAGCCTCAATGGGCTTGGACTTGGGCTTTGGCTGGGGCTTGTTCAGTCTTCCATGTCCTTCCTCTTTTCGGAAGACACAAACCAGGGTCTATCTGACCCTAACTATGACAGTGGGTTCAAACCCTCTGCGCCCCATCCTTTGCAGCCTAGATTTGAAGCTTATATTGCCTTCCACCTTTGATGTGGGGCCACAGAGCACCACCTACTGAATAGTTCACCGCACCCGTAAGCCCTCCCTTCAATGGCAAGTGGTCACCCATCTACACGAGGTGCATGTCGATCTTGCCCTCTAAGCCTTGGCCAATGGTGTAAGTTTTCACTGGATGGTTCATGATGTAATGTCTTTTGTCTTTGTTTATACAAAGTGAATTTTGTTTTCTAAACTACGAATTTCAATTTCACAATTTACATACATGGGTGACGTACAAGTGTTTTTCTTTTAAAGTTAAAGAACGATTTCTAATACATCTGGTAACCGTGATGTAATATATCTTTCCTCAAGTTCTCCACTAACTTTAACTTGAGAAGAATATAACTTTTGCTACGTGGTCAACATCGTCAGATTTGTATCAGAAGATTTGAAAACTCAATTATATTTGTCCAAATATTCTGACAAAAAAGAATTATCAGTATTGTTAATTTTTCATTAGTCAACAAGATTGATTTAACAATTAAAAAGGAATCGTGCGAGATTAAAAAAATAAATTAATAATCTAGAATGTCTTTTTATTAAGTCACGCTAACTCCGTATTGCTACCCACTTCCATGTCATAAGTAACATTAAGAATGTTTAAATAAAAGAAGTAAAAAGTTAAAATGGAAAAGAAAAATCAAAAGTTTAAATAAAATAATTTTAAAATAAAAAGGAAAGTTCTGAGGATTAGTTTAATTGGTTAAGTTTTTTCTTTAAAGTATTTTTGTTATGTTATGAGTTTAATTTTTTCGATGTTTTCGAGGTAAGGCTTTGTGGTTGAGCCAAAAGGAAGTGATTCCTTCGAGTGGATCTCCCTAGTACAAATATTTAGTGGACGTAGCATTCACTAATCCGGAGTCTGAAGAAAAAATAAATAAATAAATAAAGAAGAAGAAGTTACACTTTATTCTTCATTATTTTTGTTTTAGAAAGAAAAATAGTAGTAATAATAACTTCATGTTGTTGTTTACTTTTAAGTAGTATTAATGATTGATGAATATTAGCATACTCTTAAAGTGGGGGAAGGGAACATTGAAGAGAATATAAGGTGGATATGTTGTAAAAGGAAAGATGTTGTTTTACGTAATGCATTGTGGCCTATTTTATTACAGTAATGTTTCCAAGTCCAATTTGTTGAAAATGTAACTAGTACCAACCTTCATAATTGTTGATTGACTCATGACATGATGTAATTTTTATGTATTTGCAAAAGAGAAGAAAAGAAAAATAGTATAAAGATCAAAGAAAAAATATTTTAAACATGAGTTTCATGCTCTATTTATTATGGTTATAGGTCAAAGCACCCATTGAGTGCTTCTAGGGTTGTTTCATGAGTCATTGTCCTTGTCATCATGTTTTAGACTCTTCTTGGGCTTCTTATGTCAAAAAAAAAAAAATTGTATCAAAAATATGTCTAGTCCCTCCTCCACCAAGTCAACTTCAACACTTATCAAGTTGACCTCATGAAGGTGATTCAACCACACAATAGACACTATATATAGACCAACATTCAACCTATTGTTGCATCTAATTCAAGCAAGTTTGATATTAAGTAAAATAGCAAGGAAAAAGAGTGACAGTCTAAAAGAAACAAGGAGACAAAAGAAGAAGTCGAAATCTAAAGTTTGTGTCCATCTCCCTCACACGTACGAGTATTTGTAAGGGCTATTGCAGCTATGATAAAGGTCGACTTCAAGAAGTTGGTTCTGCAATCTAGAGAATAGGAAAAATAAAAGAAAGAAGAAACCCTAGTGAAGAAAGGAGGACCTAAAACTTGAAGAATATTTCCCACATGTGCGAAATTTCTGAGTTACGGGAGAGTCGAAAGTTGCAGGTCTACAATAGAGGCCAGAATTCTGTTGCAAGAGGCTAAGATCTAAATTTTGACTGAGTTTGAAGGAGGTTGATTTGGATTGACTTTGTTGGATTAAGCTCACTTGAAAGAGCTTGTGTTGGTAGGCTAACTTGGTGGATGGAAGAAGGTTTGTTGTTGGTCTAGAGGTCTTGTTTGTCTCGCTTTGAATTGATTCTTGAAGAATAAGGGAATTTTGGTTGGGTTTTCCCCTAAGAGAGGGGTTTTTCCCTCACTGAAAGCCTACACACAATGACCTTTGTTGTTTTGATCTTCATACTTTTATGATTTGGTAATTGCTTGATGAAAAGAAGATAGAGAAGACATAAAGAAGAAATACATTACAAGTAATTATCAAGATAGGAAAATCTTTATGCCTTTGTGATTTTCTAACATGGTAGCGGATCTAAGGTGAAGAAAGGAAAAAGGCAGCTTGAAGATCTGTTTGGAAGAAAGAAGGAAGTCTTGGAAGTTTTAAAAGAAGTCTTGAGACCTCCCTTGAAAAAGGTATTGAAATAGTAAGCAACCCTTTGGAAGTTTAATAAAAGACCTCAAAGAGATTTAGTCCTCATCAAAAGTGACATTATCAAATATATCTATGGCATCATCAATGAAATTTGAGAATAAAGTTCAAGGAGATTCTAACTTTAGAGCATGGAAGACAAGGATGGACATCATCCTTGCAATAAATAAAGTATTGAACTTAGTACAAGGAAAAGTCAAAGAACCAATTGATGGTGTTGGAAAGGAGAGGTACAAGGAAAATGACATTATGACCATGAGCCTAATTGTGGATATGGAGTTAAAGAAAACTTGATTCCCTACATATCCACACTCGATACTTCAAAGAAAATGTATGATTCCCTCTCCAAGTTATTTACAATCAAGGATACTGGACAAGTGGCAAGTCTAAAGAATGAAATACAAATTGTCAAAATGACCAAAGATGATACGTGTCTTCTTACTTTGTAAGGATTTCTCGTATAAGAGATGAATTACAAGTAGTTGATGAAGTAATCCCTGATAAGGAACTTGTGATTGTTCCCCTACTAGGACTACCAAAGTCCTGGAATGCCTTTGCAGCTAGAATTAGTAGTTGGAAAGATTCTTTCTCTCTTGAGGAAATGTGGACTGCTTGTAGTCAAGAAGAAGCTCATCTTGCCTTGATAGGATAAAAGCAAGAAGATGAAGATAATACCACCTCAAATGCCTATTTTTCTCATTTCAAAAAGAAAGGAGGAAATAAGAAATTTAAAGGGTTAAAGAAGAATCATCATGAGAAGATTGACCTTTCTAAAATAGAATGTTATCATTGTCACAAGATGGGATACTATAAGAACTAATGTCCTGAGAATCCTAAGAACGAGAAAAGGGAAAGAGATCAAACCATAGTTTCCATTGATGAAGGTCCAACAAAGAAATTTAAAACTACAGATTTGAATGTCAAAGACTTATTCTATTGTCTTAAGGGATGTTATCCCTTGTACATCCTTTGTTTATAGTCTAGGTCATTGATTTTAGGTATTGTATAACTTTCTTTTATGATTGACTATAGGATTATTCTTTCTCTCACTTTTGATTCCTATGGTTTTGTTGTGCTCTGCAAACAACCCCCCATTTCATATTATTTTTATTCATAAAACATTAAAATGTGAAATGGGTCCCTTCAAAATAAAGATGATATCACTACTTTTGTTTAAAAGTCCGATAATCAAATGAGCGCTTTACAAAACCCTTTTAAACAATATCCATTTAAAAGAAATAAAGCAAATCTTCGTCATTGCGATAAAGCGATCGCAAGATCGCATATCGCAATGACATAAGGGACATATA
>APFE030880452.1:619-22988 GCA_000404065.3 Pinus taeda
CCCGACTCCTTCTCGACCAGTGCTTTGAATTCAGAGAACTTTGAATATGTCTCGCTCTTCTTCTGCATGAAGAAGATCCAGCACTTACGAGAGAAATCATCAACAAAAATCACATAATACCTGTGTTTTGCTGTCGAAGCAACTGAGAAAGGTCCACACACGTCTGTGTGAATTCTCTCAAGGATCGTCGTGGCGTGACTATCCTTCTCGTAAAAGGTGGCTTTCACAAACTTCCCCAAAGTACACCCCTTGCACTGATTTGACTGCGCAAGTGTGCCTTTAGGAAGCCCTGTAGTTATCTGCTGCAGTATCTTCAAGGCTCCATGGTGAAGGTGACCCAATCTCCTGTGCCACAACTCGCCATCATCCCGGCTCACCAATCCTTCTGCCTTGCCTGCCATAGCTGCGCATCCATCTACATGCCACTGATAAAGGTTCCTCACTCGAACCCCTATCTTCCGGGTCTCACCAGTTGTCTTGCTGCGCAGGAAGGCCTTTCCCTCGCTGAAAACAACATCATACCCCTTGTCTTCTAACATCGCCACTGAGATGAGATTCTTCTTCAATCCCGGAACATGCATGACTTCCTTCAATACAAAGGGTTTACCAGACTCCCTCTCAAAGGAAATGGTACCGATACCGGTCGCACTGTATCTACCATCATCGCCCATCTCGATGTGCACTCCAAGATCTTTGTCCTCCAGATCAGAGAACAAATCTCTATCTCCCGTCATGTGAAAAGACGCACCACTGTCCAAGAACCACACTGATCCCATCACACTTGAAACCAAGCATGCGATCAATGAAAAATCAATCTCAAACTGAGAAGCTAAGGCCTCTCCCCCTGTAGATCCAGCAGCTTGCTTGTTCTTCTTATTCTGCGGACAATTTGTGGCACAGTGTCCGTGCTGGTGACAGTGAAAACACTTCACCTTGGACATATCCTGCTTCTTGCCTTTCGCACCAGACTGAGAAGCTTTCTTGCTCTTCCCTTTCTTTGCTTTGGCAGCCAAAGCACAATTCTCTTCATCAGCTCCCTTTGACGAAGATCCGTCCCTGGTACTCCGCCTGATCTCCTCCTGCACAAGATCTGACCATAGTCTTTCCCATCCTGGCAACTTCTCCCGACCATTGACAGAGTCCTGATAGGAATGCCAACTCTTCGGAAGACCAAGGAGAGCCAAGCTCACCAAGTCCTCATGATCGACAGTAACCCCCACACTTCCCAGTTCATCTCGACACTGAGTGAACTTCGTGAGATACTTGGGAATACTGTCACCCTTCTCGCATTTGATGTTTGTGAGTTTATCTTTGAGCGCCAACTTCCTCTGATCGCTCTTGCTTTGGAATAATTCTGTTAATGATTTCCACATCAAATATGGAGTAGCCTTTCCATGGAGGCTGGACACAATGTGATCCTTCACGCCCTCCAAAAGAATCCTTCGACATTTTGCGATCTTCTTTTGCCAAGCATCAACTTGAATAACATCAGTAGGCTTTCGGATATCCGTATCTATGAACTCCTTCAGCCCGTTATCATCCAATACTGCCTCCATCCTGTCCTTCCATGCAATATAGTTTGATCTGCCCTCAAGAGCATACTCCAATCGCAATCCATTGAAAGACATTGCTGCGTTGTCACCAAGAAAACACTGTTGCAAATTCGAATTCCACCAGCAACCAACTCAACCACCTCGGATCTAAGATTCATGAGAATGAATTATTTCTTGTACAGAGATCGACTATATGGGAATTCACCAGATATCTCACCTTCCAAAAGAAGAATGAATCCAGAGGCTACCTGGCCTGATTATAGACTCTGCCTGAAGAAATAAAACGTAGTCACTTCCTGAATAATATATCTGATGATCAATCCTCGCTTTGATATCCTGTAGAAATCTCTTCTACAAATCAACCAACTCTGATACCATGTAGAAATTTTGAATAATTTAACACATATTCAACCGAGATTATCCTGATCATGTACTATTGCGGAAAACATACACAATACATAAGCTCCTCTACGTTGATCATCAATATAGCAGCATCAATAACAATAAAACATCAAGAGCATTCACACATTAACACAGTATGTATCCCAGGAAAAGCATCTCGCTAAAAACCCCAACTATCTGTATATTAATGATTGAGTCATGTAACATTACACAGCATAATACTTCTCACAAGTATCTCCACCTGTTACACACAATACAGCTCAGATCTGAATCAATCACTGGCTCAAATCTCCTTCGCTGCTTGCCTGCCTCCGCTGCTCAATACCTGCATGAGAACTGATGATAATTCCAAGGCAACCACGTATTTCCTTGGTTAAATCACGTGAGCACAAGCTACAATGTGAGCAAACTCATTGGCATACTCAATCCCTGATTTGTGCAAGATCTGGTGCACAACTATAGTCACAACTGATAGCAATCTGATTCTCTAACACCTGTCCCTGCTGAACTGAACATGCACTGACATGCAACTGAGTTAACCGATGTATTCATTAGTTGTATTATGAGTTAATAACTTGTGAATTAATTAATAACTAATTCACCCAACTCATCTCTAGTCTATTTGCCAGTTATACTAATTACAACCAGTTTAACAAAGCTAAACTGAACACAACTCCATCAACTGCACCTCCAGTCCACTAAACTCAACTCACTTGAGTTCTAACTGAAGTCCTGCATGCAAATATTAGTTATCCCATAGGAACCACGTATTTCCTTCTGGGATTGCATGTGCCACATCTGTAGCTCATCTGAAGTGCTCCAAGAGATAAGACAAAGTTTATAGTCTAAATATTATTGTGAGCTAATAATATTTGACTTTTCTATATTTAGACTGAGCAGTCACTCCGTTGTGATCTAAAAATAGAAGTCCATCTATTTTTTCCCAACTTGACCAATCATCCATAAACAACAACCTGCAATCCATAGACATGATCCATATGTCTAAAAATAGACTTGTGCCAAAAATAGCCTGTGGGACCACTTAGTGAAGGCGAATCCTTTCCACTAAGCTCCATCATCTTGTTGCATTCTCAACAAGAATTTCTTGTTGCAAACTTTTCAACAAATACATCTAATATAGCACAGATCACTGCATAAATTTCTAACTTTGGTGGATAGAAATAAGGTGATAGTATTGAAGGCACAATTCCCACATAAAGAACCAAATATCTTCTCAAGGCCTTCAGAAGCAGTTGGACCTTGGATGTTGTCTGTAACTTTTTGCAAACATAGACTAATGGCAGTGAACCTGAAAAAGACGAGGGTTATGTTCCTCGATCTCAAACATAGACTTATCACATTGAACCTTAACAAGACTAAAGTTAAAATCTTCAATACCAAAAATAGATTATGACAGTGAACCCTAACAAGACTAAGGTTATGATCTTCAATACCAAACATAGACTTATCATTGTAAACATTAACAATACTAAGGTTATGATCTTCAGTACTTCTAAGAACAATCATACTTCCATTTCATATCTACAGGGGATGAAGTAGAGAATCGAGATCGCTACAACATATACCTATGTGGGGTTCCAATTCACTGGAAAGGAAGAGGCCTCAAAAGGATACAAGCCTTGACCTAAGTGATAGAAACTCAAGGGGCAGAAGAGTTAAAAGTAAAGGGGCCAAGTCTTGCTCAAGACAAGCATTCTGTGAAAATGGTATATGGATTCCTTGAACCACTACTAAATGCCAATGAAGATGAACATGGTGATCATAAATTCACAATAGAACAAATATATGCAAAAACAATACATTCTTTCATAAAGGCTTACAGGTACCTACATTAACAATGGGCCATACCCACATGCTGATGAGCCCCTTTACAAAGGAAAATTACCATAACCACTACCCCTACTTGTAATTCAAAATGTTTCATCCTTAATCATACCATACCCAATACCTAATACTCACACCCAGTCTTGTGCAACATTGATTTAAACTTATTGCACCAAATCTTAAAAATAGGGTTCATAAAATGGGATTAACGATGGAAAACTACAGCTATTTCAGGAAACCCGAAGACCTTGGCCATGTTTTTTGGCCATTTGTTAAGGAGGTCTGGACTTGGATACAATGCTTGTTCACTAATATGTTTACATATAAACTTTACTTGTGGGTTTTCCTTCTATGGAACCTTTGTCTCTGCCACAAATATGACTGGAATGTTTGACAGGCAACGAGGGTGGTGACTCTCTACTTCTAGAGGTGAAAGAGATGTGTGAGAAGATTAAAGCTTTGCCAGATGAATGGGTAACTAAAATTGATATATTCCTGATTTTGGACTCAATAGCTGTTCAATGCTTAGCCACATGATTACCTCAAGAAAAATAGATATATGAATTAGATCTCTAATTCATGCTTATATTTCTCCAAATTCAATAAGGGTATATGCTTAAGAAACCAGAATAGATATTTGACCCACACTTGGAGCTTGGATTCACTTCTACAGTAGTAGATCTTCTTAATAGTGGAGTGTACAAGGGCTCATTTGTCGATGTATGACTAAACTTCCTGGCAAGATTATGAGATCTTGGAAGCAAAGGGTCATCAAATCTTAACCTTCTCAACATAGACCCATAATTTTCACCATCACTATCATGGAAAGCACTGGAAGTGTAAGAATGACTATTTTTTATCTTGTAATGGATAACCAGACCTTCACAGAGCATGAAAAGACTCTCATCATCAGGAAGGATTCTTGAAGGCATATGTTTCCCTCCATCAAAGAAATATTTCTCTTCAGAATTAGCTTTAACAATTTTACCCATATTGGGGCTGGGAGAACAAGGAAGATTCTGATAACCATGGAAAACAGTGTTGTAAAGTGGAACCTATAAAATGCAAGACATGGTCAATAACCAGATTAGTTCATTATCGATCGAGATGAGTAATGACAGTTAACAAATAATGCTTCTGATACTCTTGAATGGAGTAAAATTTAAAGATCAAAAGGAGTAAGAATTACTACTATACATGAAACTATAGAAAAGTTGAACAATGAAGTTATGAGCTGTCTATGGCAACATAAGCCTATCTCCTTTCATATTAGAGCTTATGTTTCACAGATATGATAGGATTCTCAGCATTTAAATTTGCAACCAATGCCCAATATGGCCTTCTCATACCACCAGACTATATCATAACAACCTTGGTACAAATATCATAACTGAATATATGCCAGGTAACACCCTTGCTTATGTGGCAGTCTTCAAATGGTGGAAAAATGCTCTTTAGACTCTAGAAAACATAGCAAAGTTAACATGCATATTACTTTCGAGGTTCGGACTTTGGTTTCTATTTCCTTTGCAAGTTGTACATGTTGCAGACCTATGAAAGATAGAGTCATTTAGAGTGAAGAAATTTGGCTTTTCTTTTCATTTGGAGGCCCTATTCAGTGCAGCTTTTATATGACAAATAAGATAACCTGTAAGATACATAAATTATTTCAAATCATAGTTCTATCCCCCCAGGCCACTTCTATCCCCCTGGGCCATACCCACATGCTGATGAGCCCCTTTACAAAGGAAAATTACCATAACCACTACCCCTACTTGTAATTCAAAATGTTTCATCCTTAATCATACCATACCCAATACCCAATACTCACACCCAGTCTTGTGCAACATTGATTTAAAATTATTGCACCAAATCTTAAAAATAGGGTTCATAAAATGGGATTAACAATGGAAAACTGCAGCTATTTCAGGAAACCGGAAGACCTTGGCCATGTTTTTTGGCCATTCGTTCAGGAGGTCTGGACTTGGATACAATGCTTGTTCACCAATATGTTTACATATAAACTTTACTGGTGGGTTTTCCTTCTATAGAACCTTTGGCTCTGCCACAAATCTGACTGGAATGTTTGACAGGCAATGAGGGTGGTGACTCTCTACTTCTAGAGGTGAAAGAGATGTGTGATATGATTAAAGATTTGCTTGATGAATGGGTAACTAACATTGATATATTCCCGATTTTGGACTCAATAGTTGTTCAATGCTTAGCCACATGATTACCTCAAGAAAAAGAGATATATGAATTAGATCTCTATGCACTACAAAGTAGGTATGGGCAGGGAAATGATTGTTTAAGTTGATGATGGGTTCACATTTACTCCTTGAAAGGATAGGAATTGCATCTTTTTCAAAGATATATAAGTATCAGTTCTTACAAAAAGCTAAAAATACCTCAAATATGTAGCTTTAAAACCCATTTCACCATCAGAGACTGTCTTACCGCTTCAGGATCAAGCTGCTGGAAGTGATGCATTTTACGCCTAGCTTAACATCTAGTCCTATATGCCACCACAATTTGACCAAGTGCCAAGGCAATAGACAAAAAGAGTATTTCCAGCATACTCCATGGAAGTTGGAAACCTCCTAACTTTGCTGAGGGGCTTCCTAATGTGGAAGAAGCCATAACCAAGCATGCCTTAACAACAATAAGGACACCTGAAACCAGGCTGCAGAATACTATTTGTGATGTGTTCATGAACTATTGAATCATTGATTTAGAAGCAGTCCGTTGATATTTTTTTTACAGGCTTCTGTTACAAATGAATCAAGATAAGATGAATTGAAAAGTAATGAGGTTGAGAAACAGCTTACAAACACACAGTTTTTGGCTGGAGCTGAGTTTTCTGTGGCAGATTGTGCATTTATCCCTGTGCTTGCCAGAATAGAGGTTTTGAAGTTGGACAAGAGTATTTTTGGAAGCATCCTCGTCTTATATATTACTTCGAGCAAATGAAGGAAAGACCAAGCTATCAGACTGTAATAGGCCCATATTCCACCTTTTTTGGAAAGATGAAAATTTTATTGCCTTCTATCTGTAATATGAGCAGCAGGAGATTCAACATATCCATGTGGATATGAGGTGTGATGACTATGTACAAGATTCCAGGAAATAGCAATGCCAATACAACTAAAAGAGCATCAAAAACTCATTAGCGGACCTCTGCATACTTCAGCAAAGGTGAAAAAAATCCAGAGCTTATCAGTCTCTAACTTCAGCTTCTTATCATGATACTAAATGAAGGATTATGCTTTTAAAAAATCTGACTGTGTGGGAAAACCTAGGACAAATTACCTTAGCTCACTACAAAACCTCACTTCATTTAGAGAGGCAAACAAATGTTAATTCTTACTTAAAAGATTTGTGGCTCTCTTTAAGATTAACTCCTTATTGTTAATATCTAATTAGAAGATACCCCCATCCATTATCCTAATTGTTGGTAAAACATGAAAGAAAAACTTTACCTATTAAATTTTGTTGCATGCCCATTTGCATTTAATCATCATTCCGACTTGTGAAAATTACAAATCCTTACTTTTCTTTTTACTAAACTTATTTCCCATGGAGGAGGCTTTCTTAATGATGTTCTCCATATTTCCGTAATCTTACAGTCTTCCAACTTCTCCTATTCAAGCATGATTCAGCCTATCGAATTGTTCTTTCATAAACTTACATGTATTAACACCCATCCTTTCAATGGTGAGATTTTGTTTGATTTTAGAAGACACACAAAATACTAAAATAGAGAGGGAGAGACACAAATGTGACATGTCTTTCAGGCCTTTAGGTCGTGGTGGTTGTTTAATGCAGCCCATTGCTTTTGCATAGCTTTCCTTGTACATATTTGTATGCTAATAATCAAAAGGAAGTATTTTATTTAAAAAAGAAAAGGGGTTTCCATGTCTGAATACATCTAATCTAGCACAGATCACTGCATAAATTTCTAACTTTGGTGGATAGAAATAAGGTGATAGTATTGAAGGAAAATTTCCCACATAAAGAACCAAATTCTTCTCAACGCCTTCAGAGGCAGTTGGACCTTGGATGTTTTCTGTAACTTTTTGCAAACATAGACTAATGGCATTGAACCTGAAAAAGACGAGGGTTATCATCCTCAATCTCAAACATAGACTTATCACATTGAAGCTTAACAAGACTAAGGTTACAATCTTCAATACCAAAAATAGATTATGACAGTGAACCCTAACAAGACTAAGGTTATGATCTTCAATACCAAACATAGACTTATCATTGTAAACATTAACAAGACTAAGGTTATGATATTCAGTACTTCTAAGAACAATCATACTTCCATTTCATATCTACAGGGGATGAAGTAGAGAATCGAGATCACTACATCATATACCTATGTGGGGTTCCAATTCACTGGCAAGGAAGAGGCCTCAAAAGCATACAAGCCTTGACCTAAGTGATAGAAACTCAAGGGACAGAAAAGTTAAAAGTAAAGGGGCCAAGTCTTTCTCAAGACAAGCATTCCGTGAAAATGGTATACGGATTCCTTGAACCCCTACTAAATGCCAATGAAGATGAACATGGTGATCATAAATTCACAATAGAACAAATATATGCAAAAACAATACATTCTTTCATAAAGGCTTACAGGTACCTACATTAACAATGGGCAAGAGAAATTTTGATGCAGTAGTAGACACAAGAAGAGATGAGCATCATCTCTAATCTCTGTTCGGAAGAGGTATTCAAAAAACCACCTCTAAAACCAAGAAAGATGATAAGATCCCTATAAGGGTGGCCAATCACATTATTTGCACGACCATAGGTAAATTTATGGCAGTAAGAACACAGTGTTATGAGCACTCCTCATAAAACATTTGAAGTCCTTAGATTACCTAGAAAAGCTTAGTGGACATTGCTTGGAAGATCTTGAATATATGCAACGAGAAGAACCAGATGTTTCGACAAGGAAGAAATCATTTTCAAAAATAGCCAAAGAAATGTAAAATCCCACCATATAAAAGTAATGTGGTAGTGGAAAGTGAAATGGATACCACAAATATAGATAGGCCATCAGGACCAAAACCCAAATGGAACACACTTGTATATGATGTGGAACCCGGGCCATCAGGAATTTTTGTTTTCTAAGCAAGGTTTTCATAATTTTCATCTTTAGCTGGATTTTTTTACACTTTGCTGGAGGGTGGGCTGACCACGGTGAATAAATTTCTAATTGGAAAATGTAAACTGCTGTTAAATTACGTTGTTCTGAAGGTGAACATCTGTTTGATAATATATCGGTTTGTGGAGTGACTGATAATTTGTAACATTGATAAGCCACTCATTTTGTACTGGCATCTTTATATTAAGAGAATCCAAACTATTGAGTTAGTATTTTCTAATCTCCATGGCATTTGTTTTGCATAGTTTTTTTTTATATATATTTAGTATACCCCTATAGTCATTACCCCTATCAAAGTTGTATACCTCCGGATCTTCTAAACTGACATTATATATATATATATTATATATAATATATATTTATATATATAATATATATATATATATATATATATATTTATATATATATATATATATATATATATAATAATCTAATTTTAGGTCATGACCTAACCAGACATCAAATCTGAGATTTACAAGACCCCCTTGTTTCTGGGACAACCCATAGATGTATCCTGATAGTGTTAACTTAGTATCCAACTATTGTAAAAAGGAAAATAAAAACAGCAACTACAAATTAGTTAATATCATATTTAGCTTGCAACTACTTGCTAAAGGTAGGGAGAAACAACTGCAAATTCAATAACAGAACAGAGATTAAACTGCATGCAAGATGATCCGAGAATGAGTAGTAAAGAAAAAATTACCAACACTTTCTCCAAGGTGCATAGATATCAAATTCAGTTGTGCCTTGTTGTCATAAAGGCACTGAATAGCTTGCCTCGATCTTACAATTTCTTTTGCCAAATTCTGCCCAAGAAAATTTTGACTCATCAAAGATAAAAGCAAAGCCTATTTCTGAGGACTAGCAACCTTGCTGATGTTCTTTAGTCACAAACATGATATCATTAAATTTAGTACAATATGATATCAATAAATTAAGAAATTGTACTAGAGAGAAATATAACAAGAATTGTTACTGGAGTTTCAACCCAAGATAAATAAAAAAGATGGAAAGCAGTACATCAGCCAGCATTCAGTGTAAACACACCTCACAAGATCGATACTAAATCTATAGCATTAGATTCCAAGTGATTCCAATAAAAATGATTATTGACATGCAAAAAAATGGACTGATAAATCTACGAACATTCCATTCTCAGATTTGTCCCCTGCTTGATATCAATCACAATGTATGCCAGGTAACACCCTTGCTTATGTGGCAGTCTTCAAATCGTGGAAAAATGCTCCTTAGACTTTAGAAAACATAGCAAAGCTAACATGCATATTACTTTCGAGGTTCGGACTTTGGTTTCTATTTCCTTTGCAGGTCGTACATGTTGCAGACCTATGAAAGATAGAGTCATTCAGAGTGCAGAAATTTGGCTTTTCTTTTCATTTGGAGGCCCTATTCAGTGCAACTTTTATATGACAAATAATATAACATGTAAGATACATAAATTATTTCAAATCATAGTTCTATTCCCCCGGGCCACTTCTATCCCCCTGGGCCATACCCACATGCTGATGAGCCCCTTTACAAAGGAAAATTACCATAATCACTACCCCTACTTGTAATTCGAAATGTTTCATCCTTAATCATACCATAACCAATACCTAATACTCACACCCAGCCTTGTGCAACATTGATTTAAACTTATTGCACCAAATCTTAAAAATAGGGTTCATAAAATGGGACTAACGATGGAAAACTGCAGCTATTTCAGGAAACCCGAAGACCTTGGCCATGTTTTTTGGCCATTTGTTAAGGAGGTCTGGACTTGGATACAATGCTTGTTCACCAATATGTTTACATATAAACTTTACTGGTGGGTTGTCCTTCTATGGAACCTTTGGGTCTGCCACAAATATGACTGGAATGTTTGACAGGCAATGAAGGTGGTGACTCTCTACTTCTAGAAGTGAAAGAGATGTGTGAGAAGATTAAAGATTTGCCAGATGAATGGGTAACTAAAATTGATATATTCCTGATTTTGGGCTCAATAGTTGTTCAATGCTTAGCCACATGATTACCTCAAGAAAAATAGATATATGAATTAGATATCTAATTCATGCTTATATTTCTCCAAATTCAGTAAGGGTATATGCTCAAAGAAACCAGAATAGTTATTTGACCCACACTTGGAGCTTCGATTCACTTCTATAGTAGTAGAGCTGCTCAATAGTGGAGTGTACAAGGGCTCATTTTTCGAAGTATGACTGAACTTCCTCGCAAGATTATGAGATCTTGGAAGCAAAGGGTCATCAAATCTAAACCTTCTCAGCATAGACCCATAATTTTCACCATTACTATCATGGAAAGCACTGGAAGTGTAAGAATGACTATTTGTAATCTTGTAATGGATAACCAGACCTTCACAGAGAATGAAAAGACTCTCATCATCAGGAAGGATTCTTGAAGGCATATGTTTCCCTCCATCAAAGAAATATTTCTCTTCAGAATTAGCTTTAACAATTCTACCCATATTGGGGTTGGGAGAACAAGGAAGATTCTGATAACCATGGAAAACAGTGTTGTAAAGTGGAACCTGTAAAATGTAAGACATGGTCAATAACCAGATTAGTTCATTATTGATCGAGATGAGTAATGACATTTAATAAATAATGCTTCTGATACTCTTGAATGGAGTAAAATGTAAAGATCAAAAGGAATAAGAATTACTACTGTACATGAAACTAGAGGAAAGTTGAACAATGCAGTTATGAGTTGTCTATGGCAACATAAGCCTGTCTCCTTTCATATTAGAGCTTACGTTTCACAGATATGATAGGATTCTCAGCATTTAAATTTGTCACCAGTGCCCAATATGGCCTTGTCATACCACCAGACTATATCATAGCAATCTTGGTACAAATATCATAACTGAATGTATGCCAGGTAACACCCTTGCTTACGTGGCAGTCTTCAAATGGTGTAAAAATGCTCCTTAAACTCTAGAAAACATAGCAAAGCTAACATGCATATTACTTTCGAGGTTCATACTTTGGTTTCTATTTCCTTTGCAGGTCATACATGTTGCAGACCTATGAAAGATAGAGTCATTCAGAGTGCAGAAATTTGGCTTTTCTTTTCATTTGGAGGCCCCATTCAATGCAGCTTTTATATGACAAATAAGATAACCTGTAAGATACATAAATTGTTTCAAATCATAGTTCTATTCCCTCGGGCCACTTCTATCCCCCTGGGCCGTACCCACATGCTGATGATCCCCTCTACAAAGGAAAATTACCATAACCACTACCCCTACTTGTAATTCAAAATGTTTCATCCTTAATCATACCATACCCAATACCCAATACTCACACCCAGTCTTGCGCAACATTGATTTAAACTTATTGCACCAAATCTTAAAAATAGGGTTCATAAAATGGGAGTAACGATGGAAAACTGTAGCTATTTCAGGAAACCCAAAGACCTTGGCCATGTTTTTTGGCCATTTGTTAAGGAGGTCTGGACTTGGATACAATGCTTGTTCACCAATATGTTTACATATAAACTTTACTGGTGGGTTGTCCTTCTATGGAACCTTTGGCTCTGCCACAAATATGACTGGAATGTTTGACAGACAATGAGGGTGGTGACTCTCTACTTCTAGAGGTGAAAGAGATGTGTGAGAAGATTAAAGATTTGCCAGATTAATGGGTAACTAAAATTGATATATTCCTGATTTTGGACTCAATAGTTGTTCAATGCTTAGCCACATGATTACCTCAAGAAAAAGAGATATATGAATTAGATCTTTATGCACTACAGAGTAGGTATGGGCAGGGAAACAACTGTTTAATGTGATGATGGGTTCGCATTTACTCCTTGAAAGGATAGCAATTGCATCTTTTCCAAATATATATAAGTATCAGTTCTTACAAAAAGCTAAAAAGACCTAAAATATGTAGCTTGAAAACCCATTTCACCATCAGAGACTATCTTACCGCTTCAGGATCAAGCTGCTGGAAGTGATGCATTTTACGCCTAGCTTAACATCTAGTCCTGTATGCCACCACAATGTGACCAAGAGCCAAGGCAATAGACAACAAGAGCATTTCCAGCATACTCCATGGAAGTTGGAAACCTCCTGACTCTGCTGAGGGGCTTCCTAATGTGGAAGAAGCCATAACCAAGCATGCCTTAACAACAATAAGGACACCTGAAACTAGGCCGAAAAATATTGTTTGTGATGTGTTCATGAACTATTGAATCATTGATTTAGAAGCAGTCCGTTGATATTTTTTTTACAGGCTTCTGTTAGAAAGGAATCAAGATAAGATGAATTGAAAAGTAATGAGGCTGAGAAACAGCTTACAAACACACAGCTTTTGGCTGGAGCTGAGTTTTCTGTGGCAGATTGTGCATTTATCCATGTGCTTGCCATAATAGAGGTTTTGAAGTTGGACAAAGAGTATTTTCGGAAGCATCCTCGTCTTATATATTACTTCGAGCAGATGAAGGAATGACCAAGATATCAGACTGTAATAGGCCCATATTCCACCTCTTTTAGAAAGATGAAAATTTTATTGCCTTCTATCTGTAATATGAGCATCAGGAGATTGCTACATAACTACTAGTATGCATGGTATTATTTTGTTGTCCTCTATTTGTAATATGATCATGAGGCTGTTGCATAAATATAGTATGCATAGGATTATTTTGTTTTGCATGATTATAGACTATATATAACCCTCAACCCTTTAGATGACCAAGCAAGCAAGCAATACAATAGTATAGTCGTGAATCTTGTGAAGGGCCTATTGAGATTTTTATGCTAGTCGTGAAGCTTATGAAGGGCCTATTGAGATTTTTATGGTTGCTATAGAAATTTGGCGAGCTCTGTTGTAAACAGATTCATAGGCAGGCTATAATTTTGAAGTGGGCTTAGCTATTGGTTAAGCCACCAGAACTATTGATTCCTTTTTTCTTCTATGGGAATGTTAATTGTCTTTGACAGTGAGCATACGGCTAAGCTTTTATTTGTGACTCTGTTATATTTTCTTTGTAGTTAGCTTGATTAATGCAAACAGTGAAAGACTTGGCAATGGTACTTAAATCAGTCAGCTTTAGGAGCATCACAAGAACCAATCAGTATGCTATATAATTTCGACTTTAAATTACCATTACAGATCTTCTGACAAGTTATTCTAGCAGCATTTTCTAATCAATGTGCTATGTAATTTTGACTTGAAATTACCATTACAACTCTTCTGACAAGTTAAGCTAGCAGCATCTTCTAAGAATTTCTTGAAGCATAATATCTTCCAGCATATTTCCTTTAAAAGATGTGACTGACGCTGTTATCCGGTATTGGTAATTTTCGGAGGAAGTAATCCTTTCAATAGACTAAAGCAAGAAAGAACATAGAAGATATATTTTGTTACTATTGGGGGATAAAATGGAAAATAAACTCATGGCTTATGTCAAATGGAAGAAAAAATATGACAACAGTGTTTATATTCCTCTGAAAGACATTGATACACCTGTGATCTTTTAAGGCTATACGAGGCCATGATCTAATGGAAGACATTCTGATACACCTGTGATCTTTTAAAGCTATCAACTCTTTTATCTGATTACTCTCCCAGGAAACAGTCCTGCCACCTTACACACGCTACTGGCAAGATGCTTCCTTCCCATCTATTTCTACTCAGCTTAACACAACATCATTTCTTCATAGAATGAGACTAATGAACAAACACTTGCTAATAGATATTAGATTGTAACACATATTGAATTTCATGGATAGGGCAGGTAAGGCATTTCAAATATGGTGAAGGATAAGGCATTCCAAATATAGAGAAGGTATTTCATTTCAATATGTTGATCAACTTACAGCATAGTAGCTTGTTCCCCAGGAATCACATCCCGTTAGCTAGTTCCCTAGCCACACCAGACACTTCGTACCCAGGGCAGGCAAGATATGCCCGCTATGCAAACTGTGCCAATCCCTTTGAAGCATAGCCATATTCTAATCTAGCGCAGTTTAGAATCAGACTCCCTGGCTTTCCCCTAGAGTTTTGGCATGAACCTGGCCTTGCCATGATGAACTTCCACTAATTTTCTCCTATAGCAAAGCCCAACCGACGGCCAAACCCACCGATATGCCCTCGACTGATACATGACGAAACTGCAAAGAAGTCACTATTGAATTGAACATGCCTGAACCTCAACTGCTATACCTTAGTTCAGGGTAACTATCACAAGAAATCCACCCTTAACTGTAGCTGAAATTCACATAAAATCCAATGCAGATCATGAGTGGGTAAAAAATATTATGCACACACATTCGCATATATTAAATCCAGTTACATAACATAAATCAGAAACCATAACAGAAAGAAGAAGAAAGAAGGGCAAGAAACATTGACCGATAAGAGTTTTCCAACCAGAAGACCTTTGAGCAGAAATCCCATGTGTGAAGCAGACGAGTACAAATATTGATATCAACAGCAGAAATTCCATTAAATCATAATAACAACTAGTCTAACATCAAAAATTTATTCAAAGATCATTTTTTTTAATAGTTAGCACAAAAAATATATCCAAAAATATCCCACCACCATTATTTTTAATTTTTTATAAAAATACTGATTGAGGGAATGAATGAATTAATTGGAGCACACAGATGGGATGGTAAGTACATGGAATGGCACTAAACCTTAACATTCATCTATCTCTTGAAAATAACTATAGTCGACTAATAGAATAATCATGTTGTTTCATGAGTAGTAGGTTCACGGATCTGCTATTTTTGGGCGATTATCCATCGTCAATGAGAGAGGCGGCAGCCGACTACCGGCGTTTTCAGCGGAAGAGTCCAATCGCTTGAAAGGGTCTGTGGATTTCATCGTGGACGTGAACCATTACACTACTTATTACGCGACCAACGATCCAAGTGACGGTAGCTCATTACTTCTCGACGAAGCCCTTCCCGATTCCGGCGCTCTTACCCTCCGTGAGTTACGAGCATTGACCCTTCCCTCTGCTTTTCTTTTAGTTTTTGTTTTCCATTCATGTTTAACCATCTACAAAATCCTACGCGACACTAACGGGCTCATAAGTCGACCAATCGATATGTAAGAATCATGTGATTCGATGTCAATGAAGGTTATTCCGGGTTGTCACGCCCCCAATATTTTTTTCTTTTTATTGGGCGGGTGCCATGTAATAACCTGTAACATCAACACGAATTTATACGGGAGGGGCAAATCCCAGCCAAGTGCGCCCTCGTTAACTTTTATTAACTTTGTCAGGTTTACAATATGTGCGCCCGCGGCAAGCACCTTTTATAACAGGCCGCGGCCAAATGACATTCACCGTTCTGTTTACAGCACCGTGTGCATTGCATGCGTCCACCGTTACCAAGACCGGCAATTAAACCCGCAGTTCGCAATTGCGTATAAAGAGCCTTCCACGGCTGCAACGTTCCGACCTGCACAACGCTATGTGCAGACCTCTGTTTTTCAACCAACTCCAAGAGCACCGCGTACCCTTTCGTGAGCAAGATTAAAGACAGTCTTACTTATGCGCAGATCTGCTCCTTCGTTTCATGAGCAAGGACTCAAATCGGTCGTCCAAAGTGCTCGTTCACTTCTGCTAAACCCGTGCACACCACTCCCTTTTAACCGAGCCAACACTCCTCGCGTAACTGAGCTGGGATCTCCGAAACTTCCCTTAGCTTCATGCGCATTAGACTGCGCACATCCTTCGCTCTTCCTTATGTTTATGCGAGAGACTCCAAATGAGTTTGATGGTCAAAATGAGCTTCATGCTCATTCTTTATATACGCACCTTCCATCATATTTCGAGGGGCTTCTTTAACTTAAAGTCGACCTCTTCTCAATACATGTAAGCCCACGTATAATCCACACATGCCCATAATTCATGTCGGTTTTTGTTTTTATCATATGCGTTCACCCCATATGTTACATGGCCGACATGTCATGCACCCATGCGTATGTTTATTATATTATATTATATTTATGATCCTCCATACATTATCTCTCCATAATATGTGAAGTCCACGTATTCCATTATATTAATGGTCCTCCATACATTATCTCTCCATAAGTATGTCGGCCATCCATATACGCCCTCCTTTAATCCATGTGAGGCCCACGTATATTTTCCTTATATTATATTAATTCCCACACACATATATATATGTGTATACATCCTCCATATAATATAAGTTTTGTTCATGTTACATTATTTAATTACATTCTCACTCTTACACATATTTTTATATGCTCATGAGCCATGTAATGTATTTTACATGTGTCACATCTCTTAACCATGTCGCCCACATGATGTTTTGCTGCTCCCAACACCATGCTATCTCGCACATCGTTTGCCCGGGCGGGTGGGCGCACCTTCGTGCAGCCCTCCGCCCATCGTTCGGAATTCGCCCGCTCTACCAATCGGTCCTCCGTCCTGTGTATGTGTTTGGGGTGGTCGTCGCACGACCCGCCCCTGCTGCCCGTGTGTTTTCGCGCCCCACCGGTTGTGTCAATTCGTTCCGTCGATGTCTTCGTTCAGGGCGTCTGCCTCTCGGGCGCGGGTCGCCCTCGTGTCGCATGCCCGTTATGTGCGTGCCCGTCAACCACCAACTTGCGTTTTGTGTGCCTTGCCCGCCGCCCGGGTCGTGCACGTTGTCGGGTGAAGGCTCACCCGCCCATCGTGTGGGTCGCCCGCACGTCGTGCGGAGCGCCCGATTCCTCAGGGCATAACATCCTCCCCCACCCTAAGACGTTGTCGTCCCGACAACATTCCGTCTCGGTGGTCCCCCACCGAATTCTGCCAGCAGCCAACATGTAGCCTCATCTGCGATGATCTCCATTCGGCCACCGAACTATATGTGTAATTTGAGCAAGTGTCACACATTTCAATTATGTGCCCACACTTACATTTCTGATCCCCTGCCCAGGTTCATGGGAACCCCCAATTTTCTGCTGCACTTGGGACCATCATACTTGCCCAATCACCTTGCGGGCTCACTGCCTTGAGCAGCCAACAATGAGCCCTGCCTCCCATATCAATTAAGAAGATAGAAAGGCCAGGAAGTTTCCTCCCTGACTTTCATCCACCCATGTGTCAGACTAATGCTGCGTCCTTAGGTGCGTGTGCACAGCTTCAATCTCTTCTTTACTGCACCCAAGTTCTCCTAACTTGTCTTTCGTTAGCTAAAAGTCGTATATGCCCATGGCATATCTGCAAAAATCTATTATCCCTGCTGGGTCTCTTCCTTCATAACCTTCGTCCTTACTTGCTTTCGAAGTGGTGCTCAGACCTACTTCGGGCGCAACTTCCTTGCGAAGATCGTTAGTGGAAGGCAATCCCAACAAGTCTCTCCAAGAACGGGAGGCCCTCCCCTTACCCCTCTCGTCCTTCTTTCTTGCCTTTCCAACGAAGTCAACAAGCTTCTTCTCCTTCATTGATTGAACTACGCTCCCAAGCCTCCTTTGCTCCACATCCTCATGTTTCACATTTGGGTCTTTGGGGTACAAGGTCATAGAAGCCATCCTTGGTCTATATCCCAAGCGACTTTTCCTATTCATCGGCACCATCATGTTCTTTCCACCAGCCGTGATCAAGAGAACGTCCCGGTCCACCATAGGCATGGCTTGTGCTAGTTCCATAAAGTCTAGCCCCAATACCATAGAATGATCATCCATCTCTACAACTCTCAAGTCCAGCTTCCCGAACCATGATCCCACCTTTACCTGGGTGTCTTTTAATACACCATCTACAGCTCCAATGGTAGAATTAACTGCTTTGAAAGCACTGTATTCCCTCTCCATTGTTTCCTTTCCTCCAAAAGACTTTGCTGCCTTCCTGCTTACGAAACTATGTGTAGCTCCCGTATCAATCAAAGCTGCAAATCTTTTGCCTTTTACAGTTGCTTGCACAAAACTTAACTTTAAGGAACCATCTTCCTTTATTGGCTTTGTTTTGTGTCTTATCTCAGCAACCTGCTTCAACAATTTGGTCTCAGAAATGTCAATAGGCTCATGCACCTTTTAGAAATTCCTTTTGAGATATCTTACTTCCTTGTTTGGTCCTCCTAGGGAGCTCGGCCCCAGTCTAGCTTGACTTGCCTCAAGCTTTTTCTCCACCGTGTCCTGTTCAAGCGCACCAACCAAGTGTCCGTCGACCAAGCTCACAGAACTAAACTTCCGAATGTCCTCTGGATGTCTTCGATATAGAGTTCCCAGTCTGTCAATGTGGTCAAGCTCTTCCTGTTCGATTACAACGGTCTTCTTACCAAGAAGCTTTTTCCTTATCTCCTCCTCAACTTGCTTGAGTTCAGTCTTCAACCGGGCTGTTTCATCAAAGAGCTCTTGAAGACCATCGAGTTCCATATCTGCCATGTTACGAACGATCTGTTCACCAGCTCCAACCGAGCTTCACGCTTCAACCCCAGCACCAGCTCCACGGCACTTTGTTCAAGCCTTCACGAGCAACCTTTGCTCTGATACCATCTGTCACGCCCCCAATATTTTTTTCTTTTTATTGGGCGGGTGCGGCACCACCGTACGCTTGGTTTGAGCGTATGTGGACTACGCCTTCGTCTTTCAACACTTAATTCCACCTATTGAATTAGTGTAAGCTTAAAACTCGTAAACATATAACCGAACAGTAAACATATAATTCCCAATTATATTTCACTTTCATTTATAATTTACTTGACATAATAAATGCAACATAAACTTCACCGATATAAATAACATGCCATGTAATAACCTGTCACATCAACACAAATTTATACGGGAGGGGCAACTCCCAGCCAAGTGCGCCCTCGTTAACTTTTATTAACTTTGTCAGGTTTACAATATGTGCGCCCGCGGAAAGCACATTTTATAATAGGCCCCAGCCAAATGACATTCACCGTTCTGTTTACAGCACCGTGCGCATTGCATGTGTCCACCGTTACCAAGACCGGCAATTAAACCCGCAGTTCGCAACTGCGTGTAAAGAGCCTTCCACGGCTGGAACGTTCCGACCTGCACAACGCTATGTGCATACCTCTGTTTTTCAACCAACTCCAAGAGCACCGCGTACCCCTTCGTTAGACTTCAACAAGATTAAAGACAGTCTTACTTATGCGCAGATTTGCTCCTTCGTTTCATGAGCAAGGACTCAAATCGGTCGTCCAAAGTGCTCGTTCACTTCTGCTAAACCCGTGCACACCACTCCCTTTTAACCGAGCCAACACTCCTCGCATAACCGAGCTCGGATCTCCGAAACTTCCCTTAGCTTCATGCGCATTAGACTGCGCACATCCTTCGCTCTTCCTTATGTTTATGCGAGAGACTCCAAGTGAGTTTGATGGTCGAAATGAGCTTCATGCTCATTCTTTATATACGCACCTTCCATCATATTTCGAGGGGCTTCTTTAACTTAAAGCCGACCTCTTCTCAATACATGTAAGCCCACGTATAATCCACACATGCCCATAATTCATGTCGGTTTTTGTTTTTATCATATGTGTTCACCCCATATGTTACATGGCCGACATGTCATGCACCCATGTGTATGTTTATTATATTATATTTATGATCCTCCATACATTATCTCTCCATAATATGTGAAGTCCACGTATTCCATTATATTAATGGTCCTCCATACATTATCTCTCCATAAGTATGCCGGCCATCCATATACGCCCTCCTTTAATCCATGTGAGGCCCACGTATATTTTCCTTATATTATATTAATTCCCACACACATATATATGTGTATACAGCCTCCATATAATATAAGTTTTGTTCATGTTACATTATTTAATTACATTTTCACTCTTACGCATATTTTTATATGCTCATGAGCCATGTAATGTATTTTACATGTGTCACATCTCTTAACCATGTCGCCCACATGATGTTTTGTTGCTGCCAACGCCATGCTATCTCGCACATTGTTTGCCCGGGCGGGTGGGCGCACCTTCGTGCAGCCCTCCGCCCATCGTTCGGACTTCGCCCGCTCTACCAATCGGTCCTCCGTCCTGTGTATGTGTTCGGGGTGGTCGTCGCACGACCCGCCCCTGCTGCCCGTGTGTTACCGCGCCCCACCGGTTGTGTCAATTCGTTCCGTCGATGTCTTCGTTCAGGGCGTCCGCCTCTCGGGCGCGGGTCGTCCTCGTGTCGCCTGCCCGTTATGTGCGTGCCCGTCAACCACCAACTTGCGTTTTGTGTGCCTTGCCCGGCGCCCGGGTCGTGCACGTTGTCGGGTGAAGGCTCGCCCGCCCATCGTGTGGGTCGCCCGCACGTCGTGCGGAGCGCCCAATTCCTCAAGGCATAACACAGGTGGTGGGGAGGGTTTAATAATAACCTCCCCACCCTAGTTCCAATCGTTGTTGCGACATGAAATGTTGACGTCAGATAATGCAATCATATTTAACATGATGTAAATGATGGGATTTATATGATCCAAGCTTCTTCTAAGGTCGTCCCCCATTTTTAAAAAAGAATCACGTGATTGGTGGTTCATATTTTTGTTCAAAGAGATAGCATTTTAAGTTGATTAAGTTTGTTAAAATAAATAATTTTTTGTTTAGTTATAGGTTAAGTTATAATTGGTATAATATTTAGTTTTATTCATGATGAAAGGTAAATATTATGATATTGTTTATAATTTCATTATGGTTGGTTTGTATAATACTAGTTCAAATTTATGTTAATTTTGGAATGTTGATAGGTATTAATTTTTTTTCCAGATTAAATATTTTGTGATTTTTATATGTAAATGAAATACAATATTTGTAATATGCAAATTTTTTTGATGTAAATACATTTAATATAATAATAATATATTAGCTTTTGGTTTGGAAAAAAAGATTATCTTTCACACTTGGTAAATCTAGAGTTCATGGTTATATAATATCTATATATATAATATAAATTTTTCTCCAGATAAAATACATTGAAACTATGGAAAGCGAAATCTAAAACACAACTATAATGATAATTTTATTTTATTTTTCTTTATTTTTTTAATTTAATTTAAATTTAAATTCAAGTTTATTTTTTTATGTAATTTGACCAAATCAAAATGTTTACTTATTAAGTCATTACATCCTTTCCATAGTAGACTAGAAAAAGATTTTTTTTAGATACATGATTTTTATATTATTTAAGTTGTGATTATCTTTAAAATTGAATTTAAATAATTAAGATGTTTCCTAGCTTAATTTAATTGCATGGGGTAAGAGGTTTAATTGTCCTAAGGCATATTAAACAAAAAGTATTTTAAAATAATATTCTTGAGTTTTGAAATGTTTCTAGTGGAAATCCATTTATCATTAAGGAAAATAAAAATGTATTGGCTAAATTAAGAGGGGAATTTTTTAAAAATATTACAAAAATAGGAAGAATTAAAAAGAAAATAATTA
>APFE030880452.1:39054-52841 GCA_000404065.3 Pinus taeda
CCTAGGTATGGGTTGGGAAAAATAGAACAGTCAGAACTGATTCCACAGTGCAGATTCAAACAGATCCCTTCAGACTGTAAGAAACCTGCAGTCATGGAGATGCATAAGTTTTTTGCACTTATGGATGGGTGTCCTAAATCTCAGATCAGTGCAAAATGGATGAAAGAAATGTTGAATTGGGATTTATTCACTAATCCCCAAGCAGATGAGTTTGATCAAGAGTATACCTCAGAGCAGAAAAGAAGAATGGCTACAGATTGGAAAAACTATATGGAGAAAAATAATGAATGGATATCTTTCTATTCATGGAAAGACAAAATTGCTCCCATAAAAGTTTTGACTGGTGCTTCATGCAGCAATGTTCCCGATAAGCATGGGTGGACTACACTTGATGGGTCTATAGTTGAAACTCCGACTACTTTTCCTCCATACAAAGGAATAGTCTTAGGAGAAAAATCAAATGCTGCTAAAGCCATTCCTTTAGTCCAGAAAGATGACAATGCCTTAGGGATTGATGGTAGGATCCAAAAGGCTAGTGAGCAAATAAATTGGACTAATACTGCTTTGAAAGGTTTACAAATGAATGTAGCAAAAGCTGAAGAAGTAAAGAAACAAGTGGATGTTGTACAGGCTTCTTTCAATAATGTAAATTCTTGTCTGAATAGTATTCAGTTTGATTCCAGTATGACTCGCTCATATACTAAAGAGTCATTAAATAAAATTGAGGAGATAAGAGAACATTTAGTTGATACAACTAAAACTCTCTTCACTGGCTTAACTGAGAAATTTGATAAGATGCAGGCTACAAAAGTAGAAAAGCCAGTTCCAAATTCGTTTTTTGTCAAAAGAAATATAAATATTGAACATTCAATGAGGAATGTAGAAAAATTCCCTCTGCTGTTCCCCAAAGAGACCAAAGCAGAAGAGCCTGAAAAGATAACTATTGCTTCTTTATTTGAGGAACCAGAAACTCAAATCCTCCCAATTTATGGACCCATCGAGCACAGATTTTCCAGACACTCTGCTCCTGATATTGAAGGGAAAGGGAAAATGCCTGAAGCACATACTTTCTTCCCTGACTCCCACAGAGAATGGAACATAGATAACATGAGTATTGGCCAGATCCGCCAAATGATTGATATAATGTATACTGAGTATAAACTCATGTGTCTAAGGGGAAAATCATAAGTGGATGCTTGCAAAACAATCATCCAGCGTTTTACAGGTACTCTTCTCAGATGGTGGGAAACAGAATCATCTCCTCAGTTGGTTGAGACTATGGAAGCTGAAGTCCTGAAAGATGAAAAGGGAGATGTGATTCATAACCAAGATGGCAGTGTAACAAATAATATGATTGGTGCCTTAACATCTATGATTTTAGAACATTGGTGTGGCTGTGAGACTGAAATAGAAAATAAACATGAGGTTATTTTGATGAACCTCAAGTGCCACAAAATGTCCCAATATGATGATTTTCACAGAGACTGGATGCAGCGGATATATGAAGTAAAAGATTCCAAAAATCTGCTTTGGAACAGGTATACCTTGCTGCTTTGCCTTCCAGATTTGTTGATTATATCAAAATGCAGGATATTTTTCAGTTGCCTTTTGAGTCATATACATGGGGTGAAATCTATTCTCTCATTACAAAGACTCTTGTCAGCCTTTGTACCAGCTCAAGAGTGAATAAATCATTAGAAAAATTATCTCGGTTGCCAGATAAAAAGTCTATTTGTAGTAAATATGGACTAACAGTTGATGACCCATTGGTCAAACGAAGAAAGTCTAAGAAAAAGGAAAAAAGAGAATTTAAAGAGACTTTCTACAGAAATAAAAGGAATTACCCAAGAAGTAAAAGAAAATATCCCACAAAGGATAAAGCCCCTAAAAGAAAAGGCTATTATAGGTATATTCCCAAGACTCACTACTATAATCCCTCTGATATACATTTACACACATCTAAGCAAGAAAAATGGAACAAGTTGACTTGTTGGTTGTGTGGACAGACAGGACATACATCCTCGAGATGTCCTCAAGGCGAAGAATCTAAACTTGGTAGGGGGAAAAAGACAGTTGTTTATGCCCAAAAAGCTAAACAAGTCAAGAAAGAACATTCTAGCCCATTCTCCTGTCTAAGATGCAAGTCAAAGTATCATGTTACAGAAAATTGTCCAAATCTTCATATTATAGCTCAACAGCATCAATTAGAAGATTCATCTCTGGATTCTTTTACTAGTACAGATGAAGAATTTCAAGTAAATATGGGACATTTTAGTGATTTAGATTTATCAGAATGTTCTTGTTCAGACTCTGATGAATGTGCATGTCATGTTTTCTATGATAATGATTCTGAAGTTTCTGACAGCTCCAGTGAAGAAGAAGAAAGGTCAAAACCTCCCAAAGAAAAAGTCCTCATGACATCTACTGAAGAAGAAGCTGAGATGAAAATTTTAGCCCAAATCAGGAATATGGAAGAAGGTGCAATGAAAGACCGCCTGATAGAGGCTTTTACAGATCAACTCAAATCTAAAGCTTCAAAAGAATCAGGTAAGAAGCCACTATTTGTTGATGCCTCATATGAAAGGAATACAAAATCTTTCCAAATGCATCATCAAAAACCATGGAAAGTAAGATCCCTGACTTTGGGATAAGTGAGTGGTGAAATTCACCAGCTCAAATCAGAAATCTCCGCCATCAAAGCACAGATAGCAGAACTAAAGAAAGGAAAGGAGATTAAAGAAGAAGAAGAAGAAGAATCCTGGAATACAGGATCTCGCCACAAAGAAATTGAAATTGCAGAAGGAAGGTCAGACCCGTATTTTGGCTTTCAGGATATGAGATTATTTACCATTACATACCAACAACATCATGTTAAAGTAAAAATCTGTATCCAAGGCCAAATATTTTTTATGACTGCATTGCTGGATTCTGGTTCTGACATCAACATTCTTAACATTAGAAACATTCCAGCAGAATATTGGGTCTCGACAGAAAGGGAAGTGGTAGGACTAGGGAATAAGAAGCTCAAATATGAAATCCCTAGAGCCTCCTTATGTTTTGATACTCATTGTGTATATATGAAATTTGCTATCGCAGACATACCTGTTGACTGTATATTAGGTAATGTTTTTCTAGCTGCAGTAGAACCACATGGTTCAACAAGAATAAAAGGGAGTAAAGCTGGTTATTTCATCTCTGTGCCTACATCCAGAGGAACAAGAAAGAGGATTGAGCTCCCCTATGTCTCTACTCCCAGGGTCTCCACTATGGTCCAAGCTATGCAGAAGTTGGAGAAAGCTGAATCTCTACTGACAGATCTTAAAGATCTAAAGGGCAAATTGAGAATAGAGGAACAGCTGAAACAGCCGAAGATCAAGAGAAGGATTATAGAGCTAAAAGAAAAATTGGCAAAGAAATGTTGCTCAGAAGAACCAAATGCCTTCTGGCACAGGAAGCAGCATACGATCAAACTGCCCTACAAAGAAGGTTATAAAGGTAAGCCCTGCAAAAGCAGAGCTATACCAATGAGCCAAGAATACAGAAAATTATGTCAGCAAGAAATTCAACAGCTACTCAACAGAGGCCTAATCAGAGAATCCACTAGTCCTTGGAACTGCTATGGGTTCTATGTGAATAAAAGGGCTGAACAAATTAGAGGTATTCCCAGACTTGTCATAAATTACAAGCCTCTAAATTCAGTCTTGGCTGATGATACCTATCCAATTCCACATAAAGGTGATTTAATCAGAAGAATTGCAGGAGCAAAGTATTTTCAAAGTTTGATTTAAAAGCAGGGTTTTGGCAAGTAGCTGTTCATGAAGAAGATAAATTCAAAACTGCTTTTAGTATCCCCAGCAGGGCATTATGAGTGGAATGTCATGCCCTTCGGTCTTAAAAATGCTCCCTCTAAGTTTCAGAAAGTTATGGATGATATATTCAAGCCATATTTTGATTGGTTACTTGTATATATAGATGATGTTTTAATTTTTTCCAGAAATCTTGATGACCATTTCAAACATGTAAATATTTTCATGAACTTGGTTCGAAGAAATGGTCTCGTTCTCAGCAAAAAGAAGATGGAATTATTCCAGACTTCTATAAAGTTTTTGGGACACCAGATTACAAATGGCCAGATCTCTTTGCAGAAGCATGCTATTGAGTTTGCAGATAAATTTCCAGATGTCTTAAAGGATAAGACACAATTGCAGAGGTTCCTTGGCTGTTTAAATTATGTGAGTAGTTTTTATCAAGATTGTGCTTCTGATAGAAAAGTGCTCAATAAAAGAACTGGCAAAAATCCTCCCCCATGGACAGACGCGGACACCAAAACAGTTCAAGAAATCAAGGCAAAGGTAAAATCTTTACCTATTCTATACATTGCTGATGATGAGGCATTTAAAATTGTAGAATTTGATGCCAGTGACATAGGTTGGGGTGGAATTTTGAAGCAAAGGATTGGTGAAGAAGAACAAGTCGTTCAGTTTGCCTCAGGGGTTTGGAACCCAACTGAACAAAAATATTCTGTTATTGAAAGAGAGGTAAAAGCTGCTTGGAACTGTATTAGTAAATTTGCAGTTTATCTCATAAATAAGCCATTCCTTCTCAGAACAGATGCTTCAGCAATGAAGAAAGTTTTGTTTACAGAGATTGATTATATGCAGAAACAGACTAGTCTTGCTTTTACCGGACTTTTCACAGCTTAATCATAAGCAAGTTACTACCGGATGCTTCTGGCAAGAGATAGGCTCTGTATCAGAATCAGACTTCACACCACAAAACTTGACTCTTCTAATGGTTCGGCCACTTTAGGTTCTTACCAGTGCCGAGCACACTGATACGCAGGCTTCTCGAACCAACTAGGGACTTTGAGTGATTACTCGTGATGCAAGAAGATCGGACTGAATGTCCGCAGATGCAGAGCAGGAGAACACTCGACTCAAAACACACACACACACAAGATTGCCTAAGACTCGATGATCCACAAATGAGCCTTACCCTTCTTTATACGACCTCTGCTCTCCAGAGCTGGAACTGCCAACTGCAAACAAGTTTCCCTTCCCTAAAGGCGTAGAACTTTTCCTCCAAGCCGTGGAAAGACCTCTCTGTGAAGGGAAGAAGGAACGGAGGGAGGGTCATATACATTTTTTTTCCATAACCGACTATAGGCCGTTTTTTCCATAACTGGTTGTATACAGTTTCCCATATTAATTATTATTATTTTTAAGTCTTTTAATTAATTATTAAGTTTTGTTTTAGTTATTAATTATTAATCCAATGATCCAGTGGTTTACAAATTTTCAATCCTCTAATATTTAATCTAATGGTGTAATGGTGTAGACATGTACAAAGTGGCAGCTGGTGAGTTGTTTTCAAAGGAAAACGCCAGGGTAATTATTATAAGTATATTGTAATGAAATTAAATTAACTTGATGTTGAGGTTTTTGTTACATGAAAAAATTTTAGAGATTAATAAATTTTTAAGGATTAATAAATTTTTAAGAGTGGCCATAAGTTTATGTAATTGATTTTAATAAGGTGAGTGTGATAATTATTTCAACACTTTTTTAATTCCAATTTAGGGAATCAAATTGGTCAAGGCTTGGATATCATGTTCAGGTTTTTTTTTTACAACAAAACCTGTAGGCATTAAGAAACTTCCAAACTCTTACCATTACCTTGAGTTGGAGACTAGTCTCATGCTCTAAGAGTGACCATTAGTCCATTATTTGATTCCCAACAAAAAAATGTGATAACTTCTCCAATAATTAAAAGATATTTCAAATAACTACCATCATATTTTTTCAATGAATCACAATTATTACCAAATATGACATGAATGGGATTGTGAATTGTGAATCACACCGGGTAGAAATTATGATGTGAATAAGAATTAATAGTATTAGGTATAGTTAAAATATCAAAAAGTTATTTGGTATTACACATGATTCTTACTTGTCATGGCATTTCAGCCATCCCCTTACATCATCATTTGTTTTAAAGGATGGAACCTCATCTTGCAATTCCGTATTTTAGGATGGACTTGTTTTTCCCAACATTAGTTTTTATTTTTTATTTTTGGCCGATAAGAGAGGGCGGGATAGGGTAGAAGGAAGTAGGGTAGTATGATGGTGTTTTTAATCGTGATCTAAATGGGGGTTTATGTGAAGGAGATCTCTAAAATTTATTATTACCATGAGTTTCAGGAGTTTTATGGTTATTTTATGGGCTAATATTCGCAGGTGGGCTAATTTTCAATGCTTTTTCCAAAAATCAAATTTGCCAATTTCCATTTTTCCTAAAAATTATTCGCCCAAATTTTATAGTACAAAATTGTTTTACCTTAAAAATGAATTAAAAAACCTTATTATTGAATTAAAAATGAATAGTGAGAACATCAATCTAACATTTTCCATCTCCTCCTTGGATAGGTGCACCTTCTTTCCATAGAAAGATTCTAGATGTTAATCTAGTTATTGATATGTAACTAGATCTCGAGCTCTCCCTTCTTATAAACAAAGAGGAAAATTCACACATAAACTATTCTTTTCTACAACTTAAGAACCATACCTTAGTGAAGTGATGTTTGGAGATGGGTATGACATTTTCTAAAATGAGTTACAACGAGGTAATTTAATATTCATAGTTTTGGTGTAGAGTATAATCAATGCAATATTTCACTTATATTTAAATAATCTCTTAGATGAGAGTTATGACATCTCTTAAATGCGATTTTCCTCAAGTTTACGTGAAGCTAAAAATATATTTATTGAGATTTTAATCACATGGCTAGTGAAGTAAAATGAGCTTTTAAAGCTAATGCTCCTATGGATAAGAGTTGGAACTCTTCATTCTCACTCAAAAATCTCCAAAACTATATACTAAGAATTGTTAAAAAAAAAAATTTGAAAATAAATAATCTCTTAGATGAGAGTTATGACATCTCTTAAATGAGATTTTCCTCAAGTTTATGTCAAGTTAAAAATATATTTATTGAGAGTTTAATCGCACGGCTAGTGAAATAAAATAAGCTTTTAAAGCTAAATGCCCTTAGGGATAAGAGTTGAAACTCTTCACTTTCACTCAAGAATCTCCAAAAATATATATTAAGAGTTGTTTAAAAAAAAATAAAAAATAAAAATGAAAATAATGAGCCGTAACCATTTCTATTCTTTTGATTGAGGGAAAGAGATATCCAACATCAAAGAAGATCCTCACATACCAAACAAATGACTTCACCTTCTTTAGATCAAATTTATAGAAATTTTTTCCTTTAGTTTTCTGCACTTTTCTATTATTCAATTTTTTTTTTTAAATGTATTTTTCATTTCATTTTATACCTAAAACCAATAAATTCATGTAAAAAAAAAATGAAATCAATAACCATGCAAACATAACCCTTAAACCAAAACCTAATACTTAAACCATAAAAAATAACTTAAAAAATGTTAAACATAGAAAAACAGAACTTAAAACCAATAAAAACTATTAGCATTTCACTTTTACCTACCTTTTATGTCTTTGATATCCGTGTTTATTATTCTATTTCTTTTTATAAATTAAGGAAAAAAAAAAGTTGCTTCAAGGACATATGAAAATTCTACCAAAAATTCGTTTAATCCTACTTCAACACTCGAAATTTTCACTCAATGGATTAAGAAAAAAATTGTTAAACGTACTTAACCTTATAAACTTTAAGATTGAACCTTACAAGTGAAACATTAACCAGTTAAAAAAGAATTTCTAGACCCCATTTCAACATCACAAGGAAACACTGACTAAGATTTTAGTGGAGGTTTTTCTTATGTTAAGAGATTAGCTATAAAAATAAATGTCTAAACCTCCCCTAATAAAACTAAAGGATTAAGACATGTTTACTACAATTAAAATTTATGGGAAATTGGAGGTTTTAACAATGGTTTTTTAGATAAAAATAATGAAACTTGAATTAATCAGAAGGAGTTGCAGCCCACAGGTGTGTACATCACCTGGAGACTGCACTCATACAAGGAGGAGACTCTCTCTCTCTCGTTCACTCAATACATACAATGAACGAATATTACATATTAAATACATGACTGAAAAATAGGTAGTTGAAACCAACCTCCTAAATTCTAGGAACAACTGCTAAAGTAAGAAGGTAACGTTACAACCACATAACCATTTCTTCATTATTTCTAACTCCCCCCCTTAATGAAGAAAGGGTTATTTTGCACACCTAACATCCCTCTAAATAACTC
The DNA here is from genome assembly GCA_000404065.3 of Pinus taeda. Classification (NCBI taxonomy): domain Eukaryota; kingdom Viridiplantae; phylum Streptophyta; class Pinopsida; order Pinales; family Pinaceae; genus Pinus; species Pinus taeda. The sequence goes on from APFE030880452.1 coordinate 47,292, forward strand.
AAACTTTATTCGCCCTAGAGGCTTAGTAAAAATGTCAGCTAAATTATCACAGGTATTACAATAATCCACACAAATTTCTTTAGCCTGTATCTTTTCCCGTACAAAGTGAAACTGAATATCAATATGTTTAGTATTCTTATGGAAAACTGGATTGTATGCAAGTTTTATTGTGCTTTGATTGTCAGTTTTGATGCTGGTTGCTGCTTTTTGTCCTTCGCCTGCATCACTAAGCAATCTCCTCAACCAAATGGCTTCGCATGTAGCTGCACACAACGCCTGGTACTCTGCTTCACATGACGATAACGCTACAGTACTTTGCTTTTTGCTGCACCATGAAATAACCCCGGATCCGATGCTAAATGCATAACCTGTGATGGATCTACGATCATCCAGGTTACCTGCCCAATCAGAATCAGAATAACCTGCTAAAGTAACATCAGAACTGTCAGTGTATAAAATACCATAATTACAAGTACCACTGAGGTACCTCAACACACATTTCGCTGCATTCCAGTGACTTTCAAGTGGTCTAGACATAAACTGGCTCAGCACACTAACAGAGTATGCCAAATCAGGCCTAGTTGTCGTAAGATATATTAGACTTCCCACTAGTTGTCTATATAAAGTGGCATCCACCTGTTTTGTGCCATCGTCACTGCTTAACTTGAGATTCTGTTGCAACGGTGTTGCTGCTGTTTTACACTGTTCCATTCTGAATCTTTCCAACAGGTTTCTAGCATACTTTCCTTGAGTTAGAAAAGTTTGACCAGAATCTTTCCATACTTCCAGTCCTAGGCAATAATGAAGATCACCAAGGTCTTTCATTTCAAATTCCTGTGACATTTGCTGCTTGATTTCTTTGATTAAACTATTTTCATTCCCTGTTATTATCATGTCATCTACATACAAAGAAATCAAAATGATTTGCCTCTGTTTATTTATCTTGGTGTACAGATTTGGATCGTTGAGGCTCTTATGGAAACTATGTTGAACAAAAAATGAATCAATTTTGTCATACCATGACCTGGGTGCTTGTTTCAGTCCATAGAGTGCCTTATGCAGTTTACACACTAAATGCTCTTGCCCCTTTTTCACAAATCCAGGAGGTTGTACTAAATATATTTCTTCTTTTAATTCCCCATTCAAAAATGCAGATTTAATATCTAACTGGTGTAGCTTCCATTTATTTTTTGTTGCTAAACAGATTAGCATTCTAATTGTATTAAGTTTAGCTACAGGGGCAAAGGTGTCATCGAAATCAATTCCTTCCTGTTGTGAATAACCCTTTGCTACCAGTCTTGCTTTGAATTTTTCTACAGTACCATCTGCATTTATCTTAGGTTTATACAACCACTTACAACCTATAGGGGTTTTTCCTTCTGGCAGCTCAACTAAGTCCCAAGTATGGTTTCCATATATGGATTCCATTTCTTCATGCATTGCAACCCTCCATTCATCTTATCTACTTGCTTCTTCATAATTTAAGGGTTCTACAATGTTCAAAAACTTGGACATTAAAGCATAGTCTCTAAGTTTTGCAAGTAGTTTAGTCTTTCTACCTGATCTTCTAGGTAAAGGACTCACCTCAACTCTTTCTGTTTCAGTACTGTCCAGGCCTGCATCATCACTTATTATGCCATCTGCTGCTACTTCTTCCTGTTTCTACTCCTGCTCCTGCACCTGTTCTTCTTCATCTTCACTATTCAGTTCTATCAAGAATGGAATGTGGTTTTCATCATCAGAGTCTTTCTTTCCATCTTCTATATGTTCATGAAAAATAACATCTCTGCTTGCAAACACTTTATGAGTCACGGGATTATATAATTTGTATGCTTTATACTCTGTGCCATATCCTACAAATATGCATTTCAAGGCTTTGGGATCTAGCTTTTTCCTATCTGGTTTCGGTACATGAGCAAAAGCTTTAGATCCAAATATTCTCAGATGATCAACTGCTAGTTTGAGTCCAAACAATGCTTCAAAGGGGGTTTTGAAGCCTAAACTTTTGGTGGGACTCCTATTCTTTAAATAAACAGCAGTATTAATGGCTTCTGCCCAAACACCATTAGAAATGCCCTTACCTTGAAGCATGCTTCTGGCGCACTCCACAAGGGTCCTGTTCTTGCGCTCTGCTACTCCATTCTGCTGTGGACTGTGTGGCACTGTAAACTGTTGTATAATCCCATGCTTCTTGCAGAAGTTCATGAACTCATTTAACCTGTATTCCCCCCCTTGATCTGAGCGGAGAATTTTTATCTTCTTTGTTGTTTGGTTCTCTATCATCACTTTAAATTCTTTAAAATATCGGAAAGCTTGACTCTTTTTTCTTAAAAAATACACCCAAGAGAACCTAGTGTAATCATCTATAAACAGTAGAAAGTAGTATGCACCTCCTAAAGACCTAGTCTGCATAGGTCCACAAATATCTGTATGCACTAGCTCTAGGATGTCTCTTTGTTTTCTGTTAACATGCACAGGGAATTCATCTCTATGCATCTTCCCTAGTGCACATCCATCACATTCCAGTTTGATATTATGCAAAGTAGGAAGTCCATCGACCATACCTTTATTTTTAAGCAGGATGAGATCTTGTAGATTGATATGTCCAAATCTCTGGTGCCAGAGATTCTCAGCTGTTGATATTGCTGCAACCATCGCCTGTCGTGGTATGCTCCTTGCATCCAGTCTATACAAATTCCCCACGCGTACTCTTGTTGCAACTGTCTCCAATTTGCTATCTTGAATGACACATCCATTCTTGAAGAATTGTACCTGCATGTCCTGGTCTGTTATCATAGAGACAGAGATCAAATTCTTTTTGAATCCTGGAACATATAAAACATTTTTGAGATGTTTGATATCGCCACTTGGTAGTTTCACAGGAATATCTCCACAACCTTTGATCTCATACCCACTGTCATCACCCAAATAAATTTTGGATCCACATTCAGATTCTTCAAGAAACTCAAAATATTCTTTCTTACCAGTCATGTGCGAGGATGCGCCTGAATCGACATACCATGTATTGTCATCATCTCCTCTTGATGCTGAAAGTGCACAGTCGACTGTAAATAGCCTAAGATCATAGCTGTGATCTTCATCTTCTTCAGCAAAACAACCTTGATGTTTCTTCCGTTTGCTTCTCCTTTCATCGGCTTGCTTCTTGTAACACTCTCTGATCTGGTGACCAGGCTTTCCACAATAAAAACATCTCTTAACATATTTATCGTTCATACCTCTAGATGGATTCCTTTGAAAGGAGTTGGCCCCTTTCTGCTGCTGCTGCGGTTGCTATTGCTGGTGTTGGTACTGGCGCTGCTTTCCTCTGTGCTGTCTTCTTTTTGCCATCAGAGCAAGGTCATTTCTCTGGGACTTCAGATTTTGTCTTCGCTCCTCCTCCTGGAGCAGAATCGCTGTCAGCTCATCAAAGGATGGGGCTTTCTCCCTCGCTGACAACCCTGAGATGAATGTTTGATATTCATCGGTCATCCTGTTCAGTGTGAGGGTAACCAGATCTGAGTCTGATACCTTTTCTCCAATGGATCCCAATTTGTCTTTCAGATCCTTGATTCTGGCTGTGAATCCATCAACAGAATCATTCTCGCCCATCTTTAGTGCATATAATTTTCCTTTGAGTGCAAGAACACGATTTGTGTTCTGTGTCTCGTACAGACCCTTGATCGTATTCCAAATGTCCGCGGCCGACTTGCAGTCTCGAATATGAGGGATAATGTTGTCTTTGACAGACATATTCAGTATTACTTTTGCCTTTGTTTCTCTCTTATCCCAGTCCTGTTCTTGGGTTGTAGTTCCGGCTCTCTGTTCATTTCCCAAGACGATCGACCACGCGTTCGCACTCTCCAGCAAGGTTTGCATTTTGAACTTCCAGTTGGAAAAATTCGTTCCATCGAGCTTGCCAGACTCGTGGAGGTATGATTCCAGACTGTTGTTCATTTTTGCACCACTGAAAACTCTAATCAGCCACCACCGGGCAAGTCCGATCTGCTATCTCCAAACAGATCAAGGACTTCACTATGCCACCACCGGGAAAACCCGATCTGTCTCCACCCGAACAGATCAACAAACGAGCTCCAACACGCCACCACCGGGCAAAGTCGATCTGCTTCCACCAAACAGACCGAGGAGCTGCACTACGCCACCACCGGGCAGGTCCGATCCGCTACCTTCGAGCGGATCACGGCACCTCAAATCGACACCACCGGGCAGATCCGATTTGCTACCTCTGAGCTGATCAAGGATCCTCAGTTCGCCACCACCGGGAAAACGTGCCTCCACCGGGCAACTTCGATCTGCAACAAAGATTGTAGATTTACAGAAAGAAAGGGATGGCACTCAAAACAGCGCAGAACCCGCGCTAATTCCAGAAAATGACAATTCGTGATGTGCAGGAATTTTGGCGCGCTTATCGACCACGGATCCGCGCCAAAATGGTCTCTCTTTTCTCTGGTGCGATTTACAGTCCCAAACCCACGCTAGTTGCGCGACTGTTCCAGAGAAATCTGCGCCAATCACTACACCTTCTGTAAAAAAAAAAATTCCGCTTCGAATTTTCGCTCCACCCTTCCTTCGGCTCAGTGATGATCAGTCATATGATGCCTTCTCACTTCAGGTGTTACTGCAGGTCCACCTGATCACACAACTATCTCTACATGTACAGATGTGCAACTAATGATACATCCCAGAAAAAACAAAAAACAAAAGTTAAGGCTACCTCTACCCTAAGCTCTGATACCAAGATAAAAATAATGAAACTTGAATTAATCAGAAGGAGTTGCAGCTCACAGGTGTGTACATCACCTGGAGACTGCACTCATACAAGGAGGAGACTCTCTCTCTCTCGTTCACTCAATGCATACAATGAATGAATATTACATATTAAATACATGACTGAAAAATAGGTAGTTGAAACCAACCTCCTAAATTCTAGGAACAACTCCTAAAGTAAGAAGGTAACGTTACAACCACATAACCATTTCTTCATTATTTCTAACTTTTTTTAAATGGCGTGCTTATGATGTTAAGCCACACCGATGTGACACTATTTATTTAATATGAATAAATGCACATTATATAGTTGAAAACATAAGTGGTTTATATATGATTAAGCATTAATGTGTATGTATCCTTGTGCAGAGAAAGTTTAATTAACACTAGTATCATTAATGATATCAATGAAGGGGATGCTATAAATGTTGTACTTAAAAGCATTAGTGTGATTATTATAATTATTAACACAAGTGTATTCATACATGTATCACACATTGGTGTGGCCACTTGTGTAATAATGATAAAGGCAAACTAGTTAGTAAATCACTTTAAAATACATCAATGTGTAACAATGAACTAAACATATTAGTGCATAAATATTTATGGAATGCAATACTCCACAGAGATGAACACAATGAACACATATGTTTCGATGTTAAATTTCTCTGCATTTTATTTATTATTTTTATAAATATGTAAATGTAAATTTTTATTATTTAAATAAATTTTTTTATTACTTATTGTAAAATCAAACATATTTTA
>APFE030880452.1:52952-64107 GCA_000404065.3 Pinus taeda
TATTAATTGAAATAATGCAAATCATCTATATATTTTATCAAAAAAATAATATTTTACAACACTCAAAAATATAATAGATAATAAAATAAGGATCTAGTTTATTATATAATAATTCAAAACCCTTTATCATATAAAATACGATAAAATAGAGTTTCACAATAATCAAGATGTCAATAAATAATTGCCTAAAATATTTGTAACCAATCATCATACCAATTGGAAGAAAGAATATCTCTAGATAAAAAAAAAAAACCTATAATTTTCATAAAAAAAACATTCCAAAATATAAAATTTGCAACATTTAATTGTATTGAGTTCAAGCCACCATTCGAATTGATATCATTGCTTGAGCTAATTGCATGCCCTATTTCTTCATTATTTGCAATGGATATTGTACTTAGGTTATTTGGAATGTTTTGTTAACTTGATTTTGTTAAGCCTCTTCATGTTCTATCTACAAAAATAAAAATAAAGTGTAATGAATGTATCTACATTTATAGTATACTATACATGATTGAGTAAATCAAAAAGTGGACCATAATAATGAACGTTTCTTAAACTCTACATATTCTTTCAAAGTCATGCTTCTCCCAACGTATTTTCTGGTGGATTCACTCCATTCAGGAAAGAAAAAAAACACAGGTACTTACGAATTGTTTGAATAACCCTTAATACTCCAACATATACTCACAACTCATACATAAGCCAATGTCAATCAAATGTTGAGATGAATCATCTCTTCACATTTACATCTCATTAAAAAAGTTCATGGACATTGTAAACTAATTAAAATATAAGCATCAAAACAAATATGAAAAGTTAAGGAAAAGAAAACCATTTTCTACCTTGTAACTTGTATTATGTTTTTTTTTTTTTTGTAAGCTTGGTATGACCTTTATTTTTCATTAACATCAAAATAGGGCAAGTTACATTCATATCCATATGGTTAGGTGGCATCAACCTGCCCAGAGGGAAACCATATATGTTGGCCACCGAATGACATGATAAGTCATCCAGTAACAAAATGTGATAAGTCTAATCATCCATACCAAGTAATTCTGATTGTCTTTGTACTTCCTAGAATCTAAATAAATGTAAACATAACTATAAAAATACTTGACATTATAGGACTATTGCATACAATAAAAAGAAAGATGGGGGGACAGACACCAAGCTAATCATCTTCTGCAGACTTGACAGGAGCAGGGTCCTTCGTGCTGGAGCTAGGGAGTTCTATTTGAGGAATGCATGGTATGTGCTTCTCAATATGGTTGAGGTACCCATTTTGCTTCTATAATTGAAACTAAATTTTCTAAAATTCGTTGTTATAATCTGGAAACCCATGAGTAGATGCGACCCCACCAGATGGAAGCTGATCTAATGCTTTGTCCAGGACGCTGTTCATCAACCAATAAAAGTGCAACATTTGCTTGAACTAAGTTTCCCTTCCTTTCGTATGACCAGGATTGGGCACTAATGTTTTCCAATCATCCAAATCAATGCCTAGAATCCTTGATTTCTGATTAAGCTCTTCTTCCCATTCCTCGATCAGTTGACAAACCTGGGCTGAGGTGCCCTCATGATACATTGTTTATGATTCATTGATGATGCTTGAAACCAAATTTCAGCCTCGAGCTCTGCCCCCAAAGGAGCTTGGTTGGTTACCCCCAGGGGATTCCTTGGAACGTTTCCTTCGACCATGTGACCTCTAGGCAACCTTTCCATTTTCGAAGGCGGAACAAGTCATGAGAATTCAATACCTACAATTACTTTGAATAACAAACAAAGACCTCGTAAACCACCATGATGGGAGATTTAACCCAAAAACACAAAGATTCTAGGGGTCGCCACAAAACTGGGGACCTGGCATAGGAAAAAAATGAGAGGCCAGAAACTGAACCAGACCCCAATTCAATCGCCTGACACAAATATACAACCAACAAGAAAGAAACACCTTGAACCCAACATGTAACCACTTCTTTCAAGGAACTAAAAGATGAAATTGTAAGCTAAACCATCCCCATAGCAAAGCCTTGGAGATTCTGACTCAAAACTATCGACATACATACAAGAAAAGAGGCCCCTAAGGTGGGGATAGAGAAAAACAAATACCTAGAAGCATCGAGAGAACCACAAACAATATAATCCCATACGAGATAGTATAATACCAAACACCACAGACACAGGAAGACAAGAAACAAAAAAAATTGCTTCCACTTCTGTATCCTCCAAATAGAAATCCACATATGCCACCTTCCATATTGACCAAGATGCATCATAACCTTTCAACCCAAAGGCCAACCAAAATATATGACGAATAATATGGGCACAGATAGAGGAATTGTAAACATACCCATGAACCAAAAATTGAAACAATTGTGATTGGAACCGCATCCAAGGAAAACACATTGATGGAGCCTTCTCCAAGCCACCTTTCTGTGCGGACCAGAGCAGAGGGAAACATAGTTCACTATCAAGAAACTTAAAAAACTTACCATAGAAAACACTAGTTATCCCATCCACACTTATTCCTTTGCCACCTTCTAGGATGACATTAACTCCCCACATGCAAAGACCCACCGCTCCATGTGTTTCATGCATGTGGAGGGTGGAGAGGCACCCTGGGATTATCAACCTCATTCGTACGTAGGTCTTATTACCATTGTCTCGCACCCCGATTGGGGAACTTGTCTTATGTTTTGAATGATTTCTATTTTATTTTTCTTTATGACAAGAATAAAATAATTGTAATTGTAATGCAATAGAATTATTTAATTATACATTTAAGAAAATCAATGATTATATATGCTTGGTGCATAATTTTGGTGGGATATATCCTCATGTAATTGTTGAATATTTCCTTTTATATTATTTTCGATATTTGAAAAACATGTAAATAACATTCATAATATTTAATTTTCTTAATCTTCTTAAAAAGAGAAAAGCATAATAATAACCCATTAGTATTTCTATGAAGTAAAAATAGGAAAAAATTCATTTTATTTTTTTTTTTCACAAAATATAAACATATTGTTCAAAAATATGTTTAGCAATCATTTGTCAAACATATATTTTTTATCATTTTACAATTGTGCTATTGTAAGTCTGAAAGGCCTCATTCTTAAAAAAATGTTTGATATATTTTGGATATAACACAATTCTTAGATTAATTGAATGGATTAGAATATGTACAACAAAACCCGAAAACTTGTTTTAACTAGGAGTGACAAGTTTTGGAATCCAAGGAAATTAAAGATCCCTGTCCATTAAAATATTATTTACATGAAAATAACAAAACCCAAAAGATTTTTTTAACTAGGTGGGACAAGTTTTGGAATCCAAGGCAATGAAAGACCCTTATCCATTAAAATTTTATTTACATGAAAATAGCCATGGAAACTACGAAATAGTGATGCCCAAAAAAACAAATATTGTGAAAGTAATACCTCTTGCACGTGCATTCTCTCTAAATTTTATCACATGAGTTAACATTTTGTTCAACTCACTTTACAAAACAAAAATAAGGAACTCTTTATCTATTTTTTTATGCATTAATGAAAAAAATGTATTTATTTTATTTTATTTTTTTAATTTAGCATGTGGTGTGTTTGGAAATTTTAAGAATATCAATGGCTATAATAAATAAGAACTCTAAACCAACAAATTTCAATACAATAGAAGCTCAAATCTCTATAACTAGTATTTTTAAGGAGGTTTTAGCATAAGTAATTTTTGGTGGACATTAAAATAATGCAAAATAGTGCAACATGTATACACAACCACATTGATGCATCATTGTAAATTAGGAACACTAACAACTTTAAAAACGAATTCAAAAGTTTAGAATGTTACATGTTTCTTAAACACTCTTTCAAGAATGCAAACAATTATTAATTGTGATTTTGGGACAAAATACAATTGAATAAATGATAGTATCAAATGGTAGTTCCTTATATTCCTCATTCTATATCATTTCCATATTCTCCATTTTCTCCCTTTGTATGGAGTACAATTTTATTTATATTTTAACTATTTGATTAAATGTGCACTATCTTTTGTACACATTCACTTTTGTAGGATCCTAATTTTGGATGGAGTTCAAATACATAGAATACTACACTAGCATAAAAATGTTGCGAGAAAGACACTGAATTAGATGGTAGATGAAAATTGGAGAGCAACGTTAACTCACCAACTATAACATACCATCTTCTAGCAACTATCTTATGCCAATGATACTTAACTATGAATTAGATCTCTTTTATGACACATTGATACTATGTGATTATTCAAAAATTAAAGGATTGAAAGTAAACCTTGGCGTGCCATAAATTCCCATTATGTGAGTGACCCACTACCCAAAGTTTATGATCTAATTCCTCCCATTGTTATTAATGATCCAACAGGAAATAAAGAAAGGACATGTAAGAACACTTTCATATCCTCAATTTATCAAACACTAGAAAGAATATCAACTTTATTTTATTCAAAATTATCAAAATTATCTCTCTTCATTGATTCAACCAGGATTTCTAGTTAGAAAAAGTATGATATGAATAATACCTAAAACAACTCTATTACAAATCCATAAAGTTATACAAACTAAGAGGAACAATTTCCAAACACATACCAAGGTTAGTTAAATTTTTGGATGACAATGATCAATTCTCTCTTTGCATGCATTTGCATAGTAAATAAAAATACCTATTACTGTCATGCTTTCTATGGTGCTTGGCCATCTTCCCTACCATGCTTGATTTTCAGAGTGAATTCTAATTAATAATTGCATGATTTCAATTCTAAAATAAATGTTGCAAATATTGAGTTTTTTATCCTTTCACATGTTCTCATTCCTCCCAAATAGAGCGAGCTATTATTTATGCCATCTTGTAGTTTCGTTATTATCAATTTGATTATTTGAATATTATTAGATACAAGCATAACATTTCCATGTATAGTATGTGCATGTATAGTTATGATTTTGGAAAATGTGAAGAAAGTTTTATACATCCATTGTTGTCCATACACCCATGGAAACATTACAAGGCTCATAAATAGTTGTAGGTGCTCCATTTTTAATGGAATTTTTTAAATTAATGAACACTCTGATAACAAAGATTTTGTAATACCCCCTCCTCCCAGATGTAGCTAAGAAACTACGGTAAACATGCGATGAGAGAGGCTATTATAAGGGATTCAACTTCCTTGGTGACCTTAAGGAAATGGAATCGAAAAAAACCTTAAACAAACCCATCCACATCAGCAACAACACCCCCAGGAGACATCTCAGCCACTGAGACATCCGGTCCCTGAGTCCCACTGTTTTTTTAAGCCTTTTAACCCTTATTTTCTCTCATGCTATAGGTAAGATAGCTTCCAGAAGCCAAAGTTGCTCTCACAGGCCTATGTGTCAGTGTCCTTGGACTCTTTTCAGTAGACTTGTGCTAATTTCCCCAAGATTTGAACCACTTTTCTAGTCCATAATCCCGACCTCTGCCTAGAACTTGTTACAACCTTTAGAATCCATCAAAGACATGATGAAAAGATAAAAAAAAAAAACCAAAAAACAACCTCAGGATTAGGCCTGAGCATCCCCAAAAGGGACTAAAATTCTGTCAAACACTTGGTGTAGAAATTCTGACTATAGATTAACCTGATAATGCAATATCAATAAAGAAAAATACTTTAATCTACTTCTACAATCAATTAGTGGAAGCTTAAAATATTTGAGCAAGATCAAGAAGAACACATATAACCAGAGAAGAATCAATGCACATGAAAACATAGAAAATACTCAGGGGAAATCCTCAGTTAAAAACCCCACTATATGCATTATCATTACAAGTTGGAAATATCTCAGAATTACACAAAGACCTTCTCCTCTACCCTCCTGATCTCCTATTTCCTTGCGCAGTTTCTCCTAGGTGATCCTCCTGTTACCAAGTGTAACACTGATCACTCACACTGATCTCACACCCTGTAAAACTGCACAATCCTCAAGGAATGATCTTCCTTCTGCATGCATGAGTTTTGTTTGTAGGAAAACACTTGCAACTGATAGTAAATTGTCCTTGTCTTTAATCTCAACTGGGTCTTTCTCAGAATAGACATGCATGAGTTACTAGTTAGAGAATCTTCAATTATCTGGAGTACACTAGTTGAGTGCATGCATGCATCAACTGACTGATAACTCACAATTAGTTCCTCAAATAGTTTGGAACTAATTTAAATGGACTTAACTCAGTAAACTGAGCTAAATAATTACAACTCAAATATAACTCAATCTTATCTCCTTAATTAAGGGATAATCTCCTTAATTTAAGGGATACTTGTTGCATGACTTCAGAAAGACTTCTAACTTGAATTTCTCCAACTAATTAACTCAAGATGAATTAATTAATTATTTTTCAAGCAGTTGGTGAGACTAAATTCAAATTTTAATTCAAGGACAAATTAAAATTGGAATATTCTTGTTGCCACATTTCAACACTTGGCATCAGTGCAACCTACAGGTCTAGGATACAAGACATAACATAAATGACTGAAAGAAATTATGAAAAATAGCCAAAAGGATCACCACCTTCTTCATTGAACTATTATAACATCAATTAGGTCTTGCATCCATCCATTTAACAATTACAAGTAAATACATGAAATAACCATGACATGAACCAGACATATAACCATGCTTATAACCAACATAAAACCATATAAATATCAGAGATATGACAGTCATTAAATCCACATACAAGCAAGTGCAAAAGTAAGAGAAATTAGATTTTATTAATCATAGGCCAATCTGACCAGGTTTGGGACTTCCACGTACCACCTAACCATAGACATGGATGAACCAAATCTCTCTTTTAGTTAGCCACCCCCGTGTGATATTCCAAGCATGAATGTGGGATCTCATGAAACAACCAATCCAAAAAAAACAAAGGGAATCTAGAGGTTAAATCATCTACACCCTCACCAAACCATGATCACACAAAACTCGGTGCTCCGATCACAACCGAACCGAACTTGGAATGCCATCCGGAATCCATCACTATCCTTGAGGGATTTTCTGTCTCCTTGTCTCCTAGGCTTTACTGCAATCCAAACCTGCATCACTAATCCATAAACTGAAACTAGTCTCTCAGGCTTTACCACAATCCAAACCTAGATCACTAAGCCCTACACCGAGACTTCTCCCTCAGGCTTACTGTGTATCCTGCCAAAATCAGTTAAGGGATTCCTAGGCCTTTGGGAATGAAACTTGTGACCACCTTTGCCCCAAATTCTGAAATATATCTAGAAAACCAAAGCTCAAAACCGAGATAAACATCCCAACATACCATGGCATCTAGAAAAAGGAACGGCTAGGCTAAAAACCACTGTCATAACCTAAAAAAACCATGCCACTGACAATAAGAGAACCATACACCAACATGTAAAGGCATACATGTCCAAACCAGCTAGGAAATCACACATGCAAAAGGTAACCTACAAGTATCTTTGTTGAAGCTACTTGATCCTTCTCTTCTTCCTTTATCCTTGCTTTCCTTCCTTTCCCTTTGCTTGTTTTTCCTTCCTTGATCCAAATCTAGAGTGCTCCAAGAAAACTCTAAGTGACCAAGAGTGAGAGAGAGAGAAACAATAATGAGAGAGCTCCAAACTTGAACTGACAAAAGGTTAGCAATTGATCCTTAGAAGCCTTTTTATTAGTGAGGCCTCTATTTTCTTCATTTTCCATTATTTTCCTTCAATTTCCTCCTCACATGAAACCTATGACCTTTCACCTTAATTTTCTCTTAGTTTCCTTTATTTTCATAAATAAATGTGCCAAAAATTCCTTCTTACCTTTTAATGTATTTTTCTTAGCCTTTTCCAAATTTCCTTAGCCAAAACACACATCCAGTGATGCCCACTATGATATCTTTTCCCAACATTCAGCTTGGAATAAGTGTCCCTTAACTGTGGTCTTATTTTTCCTTTATTAACTTTTATTACATGGAATTTTCACCAGGGCTGTTACAGAACCCTCCCCCTTGGGGAAAACCATCCTCAGTGTTAAATGAAACCATGAGCTCAACAAAACTACTGAAAAGTAAACATACTTCTTATGGAACTTTATAACTTAGCTCGTTGCAGTATTTATAATGAAATACCTACTCAAAAGAAACATCATGACAACATGACAATATAACAACCATAATAACATGACACCCATACCGCTTATTGGAACTTTATAACTAAGCTCATGGCATATTTACATCCATATACATATATATACATATACCAAAACATCAAAAAAACATATACCAAACATATACCAACATCAAACCAAAACTGCTTTGCCTCAACCGGTAAACAATGAAGGATACATGACCCATATCTAATCTGCCATCTCTCATGTAGCTTCTTTAGGCCCAAAGTGCTTCCACTGCACTTTAAATTTCTCTATGGCTCTGTTCCTAAGCATGAGATGCTTCTGCTGCAATATGCACTGAGTCTCCGACTGGAACTTTCCTTCTTTCTCCACCTGCAATAGAAACCAATCAATAACATTATCAACATCCTTTATACACTTCTTAAGAAATGAAATATGGAAAACATCATGGACTTTCACTATTGGAGGCAGTGCAAGTTGATATTCTACTAGTCCAATCCTTTCAAGGATCTTGAAAGGCCTACAATACCATGGAGCCAACTTGGCACATGAACCAATCCTCACAAATATTTTTTTGGGCTTGATGCGCAAATACACATGCTCCCCAACCTGAAAGTTCTTGAATACCCTGTATTGATCCTCATAACTCTTCTGTCTATTTTGTGTTGCATTTAGATTATTTTTTATAACCTTCATTTCCTGCTCCATGTCTGCCAAGATATCTGATCTAATAAGAACCATGTTCACTGGTTAACTCCAGTTGATGGGAGTCTTACAACTTCTCCCATACAATGCCTCTAAAGGACTCATCCTCAATGACTCATGATAACCATTATTGTATGTGAACTCAACCAATGGAAGATACTCCTCCCATTTCCTCTGTTGGTGCATCACGTACATCCTCAACATAACCCCTAAGATCTATTTGTCCATCCGTCTGCGGATGATAAGCTATATTGAAGGCTAACTATGTGCCCAAACCTATAAATAGTTCCTTTTAGAACTTGGAAGTGAAATTTGCATCATTGTTCGATAAAATCTTCTTTCGAACACCATGCAGTCTCATTATATCTCTGATGAACACCTATGCTACCTCAATGGCTAAGTATGTAGTTTTTACTGGAATCAAGTGAGCTATCTTACTCAACCTATCAACCATGACCATAATAGAATCATGATGTCTCATTGTCCTGAGAAGCCCTGTGATGAAATCCATGGAAATGACCTCCCATTTTCATTCTGGAATTACTATAGGATGTAGTAGACCACCTAGATGCTTAAATTCTGCCTTTACCTATTGACAATATAAACATCTAGCCACCAACTTTTCCATTTCCTTCTTCATATTCAGTCAATAGTAGAACTTCTTCACCACCGTCAATGTCTTATGATATCTTGGATGATCCAAGTATGGCTTGACTTGAAACTCCCTCAAGAGCTCACTGCAATTCAACACATAAATCATGTCTCTAAACCTCACCAAACCATTAGCCATGAGACAATAGTCTGCATCCCAATCACCTGTACATGTACCTGCACCTATAGCTATACATGTACCTACACCTGTACATGTACCTGCACCTGTGCCTCTACCTGTACCTATGCTCAGCTGCAACCTGTGCATAATTCCCATGTATTTTTCATCCCATTGTCCTACCTTCAAGATCCTATCCTACAAATCTCTCCCATAAGAGCTCATAATTGATATATGATTTACTTGTACCTTCCTACTAAGAGAATCTACAACCCGGTTCTCTTTCCCTTTAATGTATCTGAACTTGAAGTTGAACTCACTAAGGGTAGCCAACGATCTAGCTTGTGTGGCATTTAGATTCAGCTACTCAGACAAATATCTCAACCCACTGTGATCACTCATCAATGTAAACCTCTTGCCAAGAAGATAGTGCCTCCACATCTTCAATGCATGTATAATTGATGCTAGCTCAAGATCATGTGTCAGATAGTTTTTCTCGTGCTCATTCAGTTTCTGCGACTCATAACACACTACCTATCTGTCTTGCATGAGAACTCTACCAAGTCCTCTCTTGCAAGCATATGTACACACTACAAACTCGTTTGAATCCAAAATATTTAGCATTGGTGCATGTGTCAACAACTGCTTAAGTTGCTCAAAACTAGCCTCACATTCTTCTGTCCATTTGAACTTCTTACCTTTCTTTTACAATGATGTGATAGGATATTCAATGCGTGAGAAGTTCCTAATGAACCTCTTGTAGTAACCTACGAATCCCATAAATGATCTCACCTCATCCACATTCTTAGGAGCTTCCCACTCCATGATAGCCCTTATCTTTTTTGGATCCACTTCTATGCCATTCTTGGAGACAACATGCCCCAAATAATGCACCTTTGTCTGAAAGAAAATGTACTTGCTAAGTTTAGCATACAACTGATGCTCTCTTATCAATCTCAACAATGCTGCTAAATTCTCAGCATGTTCTTCCTCATTCTTAGAATATACTAGTATGTCATCAATGAATACAATAACAAACTTGTCCAGATAAGGACACAACACGCTATTCATCAAACACATAAATGTAGTTGGAGCATTATTCAAACCAAATGGAACAAAAAAAAACTAATAATGCCCATACCTAGTCCTGAACATAGTCTTGAAGATATACTCTTGCTTGATGTGTACTTGATGGTATCCTGATTTAGGTCAATCTTAGAGAACATTGTTGCTCCTTTCAACTGATCAATCAAATCATCAATCCTCGGTAATGGGTACCTGTTCTTGATCGTTACCTTGTTCAGCTACCTGTAATCAATGTACAATATGAGAGAACCATCTTTCTTCTTCATGAACAAAACTGGTGCACCCCAAGGTGATACACTCAGCCTAATGTACCCTTTGTCCAAGATTTCCTTCAGCTACAACCTTAACTCAGCCAACTTAGGTGTGCTCATTCTAGAAGGTGCTTTTGATGCTGGAGCTTCCCCTGGCACCAACTCAATAGAAAAGTCTACCTATCTATGAGG
>APFE030880454.1:0-12279 GCA_000404065.3 Pinus taeda
AGGAAATAAATTGTTCCTCTACCCGCTGTCCTCTGATTTGTGGAACTTCATCACTGGGAATTTGGAGATAAGACTCATTCTCAAATCAGACTTGAGAGTTTGACATGGAATGCGGACTCAGACTCAGGTTTTTAACTTGGATTTGTGACTCGTATAAATGTAAAAATATATCCTATTCTCAAATTTAGGTTATGCTTTTTTGTTTTTTGTTTTTAATTATTAAATAAAAATTGAAGCCCCTTTCCCTTTTTTGCTTAATTTACTTCAATGAGTTTTAACCAAGTTTAGCCTGATTGAGTCATAGCCTTACTCTTTGGCTTTGCAAAGTTGGCCACTGAGTCGAGTCAGGATGAGTTTCAAGACAAGGAATCATTCATATGCTTAGTTATCATTGTTACTTTTGCTAGTCAGTAAATTATGATGGAAAGAACCATTCCATTTTGATGAAAGTCACCATATTATACTGATTAATTTTCAAATGTGCAGATATATGTTGTTGATTCATTAGACAGGGAGAGGATTGGGAAGGCCAAAGCAGAATTTCAGGTTTTGATTTTGTTTAATGTGATATTCTTCATGCAGCTATCATTTATTCCAGGGCTTTCTTGACTTTTTGGAGGCTGTTATTGTCGTTTTAATATTATATTAAAGATTTTTTTTATCATGCACAGGCCATCATCAATGACCCCTTCATGAGGAACAGTGCTATCTTAGTATTTGCAAACAAACAAGATATGGTTTGTACATAGGTTTAATTTTGCATTCTTTGTGTTCCACGGGAAGCTTGATTTCTATTATCATTCAAGCATTTGATTGTAATTTCTGGTGGTTTTAAATAGAAAAGTGCAATGACTCCAATGGAAGTATGTGAGGCTCTTGGGCTTTATGATCTACGAAATAGGAAGTGGCACATTCAAGGTACTTGTGCTACAAAAGGAGAAGGCTTATATGAAGGACTGGATTGGTTGGCTACGACTCTCAAAGAAATGCAAGCTAGCGGGCTATCTACGGCAGTTGGTGGTTCAAGAATCGGATAAAACATGGTACGTCTCTTTCCTGACCTTATGTTAGCTCCTTTTTGCTATAATCACTGATGACAGACCCTTTCTAATTGGCAGGGACAATGCTGGTATTTGGAATGGCAGGTATCCATTTTATTTGTCATGCGTCTATAACTTGGATATTTGTATCTTACATATTTATGTGAATGAGCCTCATGCGGTCTCACCCATGCTGATTGGAAAAGCCATATGCGTTATGTACCCTTCGCCATTGCCGAGTTTCTCTCTAGCTGCACAATTATTCAATTGTATGCCCAACTTGCCCTTCGTCCAAATACTTTGTTGTATATTTTAGCAATGTATAAACTAGCCCTTGCATAAGACAAGGTCAAATTGCACAAATACTTTCAGATTACTGTATGACAGATTTCTAGTCCCTATGGGCTATTGTTCACTCGCTGTGCGAGAATATGGAGGTTTCATTTGAGTTAGACGCAACGATCTGAATTTTAATTTTTATTTTTCCGGTGTAAAAATTATTATTGCTTGGTTTATTTCGTTCTTATTCAAAGTTTGTGACACCAGAACATGTATATAGTCAAATCTTTAAATTTTTTTTTTGTGGTGTATGTTTTGTTTCAAGCATTTTCTTCAAGCTTTCAACATGATAAAAATTTGTTAAAGTTTGTGTGGGGATAATAATACTATGTCATAACATAAATATAAATGGTACACCTTCAAAGTTTGTTGAAGTTTTTGTGTGGATAAAACTATTATCTCACACAAATATAAATCATACAGTTACGCAAAAATGTTTTTGTATGTCTGTCTCTCTCTCTCTCTATATATATGAAAACGGAATTTGACGTGGGTACTACATGAATTTGTTTTTTACATTAATATTAGTTTAAGAATGTTATTATATGAAAACGGAATTTGACGTGGGTACTACATGAATTTGTTTTTTACATTAATATTAGTTTAAGAATGTTATTAATGGGACATGAACATGTGATACAAATGGCAAGTTCATATTCACCACACGTTGCGATAGTATTCATGCTTGCTCCACAACGAGATTATTGGAAGAATTTGGTCTCTCTTAAACACAAGCAGAATTTGTTCTCTTATGCATTTGTAATGCTTGGTGCCATTACTATAAACTAGAAATAAGTATTGCGAGTGATAGAATAAATTTTAAAACAAGAAAAACAATTGGAGCACGGTAGCTAATCCTCGGTGTTTAATTAATAATGCAATGCTTGTCCAACTTCTTCCTTAGATTTATGAAATAGAATGAAACATGGATATAAATAATAAAACATTGGTAGAATAGTAGCGATGATAGTGAAATATATGACCACAAGAAAAAAAACACAAATATATTTTAAATGCTTCCCCTAACATGTGTATGATTGCACGAGTATGACATTAACCATTGATATAAATTAAAGTAAACCATATAAAACAACGATTTAAGGAGAAACTGTCATATATAGCTTTTGGCCTATGATTAAGGGAGAAAATCTCATATTTATCTTTTGGCCTATGTACAATATGGAGAAAATGTTTCTTTACGATTGTCAGAGCAACAATTTTAACAGAGATACCAGAGTGGTCGTCAAATCACAATGGGTAAACAACAATGTTTTTGCCTGGGAATCTGTATGTCATCTTCACAACGGCCAATCAGCAATTCCTGAGAATCTCTATGTCATCTGCAGTTGTTTTGTTAATTTTAGATAACAATGATATTTTTTTATGTTCAGCACAACTACTTCAATGTACATAAGCAGACCAATGACAGTTTTGAATTTAGTTTTCAATAACAATCACATTAACTATTAATCACATTGATAGTAAAAATAAAAAAAACATGAAACAAAATGTAGAAAACAAGCCAAGGGAAGAGGACACCAGATTTGGCAGATACCAGGGAAAAAACCCCGGTGTGGGCAAAACCCTGTTGAACACCTAATCTTTGGGATTACAAATCCCATGTAAATATTGTATATCATCAAATAAGAGTTGGAAGATGAGAGACATTGGGAGATAAAACCCAATAGTCTCCCGTGTATATAGTCATATTAAGATAGTGTATATAGTCATATTCCATCTTAATGCGAAAACAACAATTCATTCGGAGTTACTCCTGCCTGACAAAGTATCAGAGTCAACTCCCAAATTAGTTTTCTGCATTGGTAACTCTCCCGCTAGTTTCTTGTCATTAAATTTTGTGCTCTGTCCCGTTGCTATTTTTTTGAATAATCTATGCGTTGAAGACGATCCATACCGAATTTCACTGTCATTGGCGTTGATCTTTTACATGTGAAGCTATGTTGGAATCGCTGATTGTCGCTGCGTTGCAATGGCTTGACTGTGATATGGTGTACGTTTGGGTGGTTGAAAACCGGTGTGAAGATTCTGCGTTAAAACTTCCATCTTAATGCGAAAACAACAATTCATTCGGAGTTACTCCTGCCTGACAAAGTATCAGAGTCAACTCCTAAATTTAGTTTTCTGCATTGGTAACTCTCCCGCTAGTTTCTTGTCATTAAATTTTGTGCTCTGTCCCGTTACTATTTTTTGAATAATCTATGCGTTGAAGACAATCCATACCGAATTTCACTGTCATTGGCGTTGATCTTTTACATGTGAAGCTATGTTGGAATCGCTGATTGTCGCTGCGTTGCAATGGCTTGACTGTGATATGGTGTACGTTTGCGTGGTTGAAAACCGGTGTGAAGACTCTGCGTTAAAACTTCCACGACGTTGAGTTTGGTCGAAACATGGAGAATGTATTGAATTGAAGGCCGAATGGTTAAGTGTTATGCTATTCATTATATCACTGTGTTAAATTGTATGCTGAGCTTTGATTATGCCACATTGAAACGTCGGCCATGAGCTCTGTACTTCGAAAGCGTATTTGGTGAAATTTTTTTATGACTGCGTGCTGTCTGGCTTAAAATGTGTGCGTTGAAATATTCGCTGGCTGAGTTGAAATGACCCTTTGAATAGTTTTAAAGGGTCGAAAACAAGGTTTAATTTATTACATGTTGTGCTCCCTTTTTTGAGGACCATATGTGGGTTGAGTTCATAATATGTGATGGGAATATGTCGTTGACGGTTGGAATGGCATATCAAATTTGTTGAATGGCATGTGTTTATAAGGCCGTGGGCATGAATGGTTGGTGATACACATACATAATGGATTTTTAAAAAGCCAAAGTTTGGTATATTATTTATGAATATGTTATGTGGTATTCACTTTTTTTTTTTTTTTTAATTGTGTTAATAAGTCATATATTATAAAGAAATTGCATGGAGTTTGGAGGAATATGAAGGGTTTACACTCTTAATTGAAGGTTTTTATTGAAGGTAACCAATTGATTTATAATACGTGAAGGTTTTTATTGAAGGTAACCAATTAATTTATAATACGTCAATATTTTTTTTTGCAAGTATTTTGAGTTCAATTCATATTTTATGATGCATTCATTCATTTTTATAGGGGAGTAGTTTTTATTGACAAAGTAAATTATCACGAGTGGTTTTGGAAGATAAAACACTCTAATTTTGAATGAGCTTTGGAAAAGAATTTGTGAAGAAGGAAGAGACAATGCACTTGAAAATCCTATTTCAGATAAGGAGCTTGCCATCTGGGAAAACAAAAACAGCAAGGCCTATGCCTTGATTTCTACATTAGTAACTGAAGAGATGAGTCGACATATTTCTCCATTTTCAAATGCTTTTGAAGCCTTAAAGAAGTTGAAGAAATTGTATGACTCAAACTTTGAACTTGAAGTTGTTCAATTGATGATAAAGTTGTTTAATCTTGAGTTAAAAAATGATGACCCTCTTGCCTTATCATCAAGAGTAAGATTGGTTATGCATGATATAAAATTCACTGGTGTTGAAATAGATATTCCTCTCATAGCTTATATCAAAGCACTATATCTCACCTATTCACATTATATTGAGTCATTGTAAACGAGTAACAACTTTAAGGAGATTCCCTTTGACTCTCTTGAGAAGAAGTTTGCTGAAGAGAGAAGGCTTTTGGGAAGAAGACAACTCATCGTACTGAAGAAGCTGTGTGCCTTGCACAAAAAGAGAAGAATCATGCACAAGAATCTTCTCGAGAATGTCACGAACAAAGTTCGTATACATAGCATACTACTTGAGAAGATTTGAAATATATAAACATCTATGATACGACAGTAATATATTATAGAAGAATATTTGAATACAAGTGAGATGATTGAGTTACAAATGAGGGTCTACTTTATATACTTAAGCAAGTACCCTTTCATGAATGGTCATGTCTTTAGGGACATGCCTTTTGATTAACTAATTACTATTTAATTAACTACTCATTATTATTATATTTATATTTTATTCATAACATTGCCTTCCTCGTCAAAAAGCTTTGTCCTCGAACCCTATTGTTGACAAGGTGTATCATCTGTTTTGTTTCTTTTAATTTTTTCACATCTCTTAGAACTCTTCAAATTTTTGGAGTTGTCATTTTCGTTGATACAAGATGGTAGTATTTTTTAAGAGATAAACAAAACTGTCGCACTGAGAAGAGATTTGACCATCCTAAATCCATCTTTTGTGGAATCATGATACTGAAAACTTGAGATGGATTTTTATCATAAGATTGAATTATGGTGACGTAGATGTTTTTGGGAACACAAGTCACTTGTTTCTGGTTGAGATATCCGCGTTTGTAATTTGGATGACGATAAAGAGTTCTTGTGACGTGATCTCTCAATTTGTTTGTGGTAATTTCGCAATTTATTGAAGGAATCTGATTTCTTTTACGTACAAAGGTCGCTTGATTAATTTCGAAAATTTCACTTGAAATTTCCATTGCTTGAACTGCAACTTCTGAATACATCTTCGCTTCAACTGCTTTATCCTCTTCTTGAATTGTGATATTGTTTGGATCAGTATTCATTTCCTTATTTTCAACTTGGACTGTTATGATTGAGGATTTCGATACTTTTCTTTAGAAAGTTGTTCTAACTGGTCTTTTAGCATCTTTTTGTCACTTTTAAGCTTCTTTATTTGCGTAAGAAGGTATTGATTATGATTTCTTATATGTGAAAGTTTTTCGTTTTTTGAATTGTTGATTTTAACCTTAATATCATTCTCTTCATCTTTTAAACTTTTGATTTGTTCATCTTTTAATTTTTTATTAAAGTTCTTTGAACGTAAATTTTTCTCTTTTTGTTCAGATAAGTATTTCTTGAGTTCCTTTTTTGTGACCTTAGTCTTCTTGACTTGTGCAATTAATTTTTCAACGTGGTCTTTGAGACTAGAAATTTCTTCATCATTTTCCATTACTTTTTTGTAATGCATATCTTGAAGATCTTCATATCCCTGTTGTAACACTTTTTTGTTTTGTCGAAATTTGGTTATTTTGTCTCTCTTAATCTTCCAATTGCACTTTTCCGGTACACTAGATTACATCGTTTTGTAGGAGTGATGATGGGCGTTGTTGACCACTCTGTGTGAACAACCCCATAGTAGCACACCTATTTTTCGCAAAATGGATCTATCATGTTTGAGTGTTCATGCCTTTTAGATTTCATCATCCGCTGACAATTTTATGAATATGTCAGCGCATTATGCATATGTAAAATGTAAATAATTTTAGTATGACCGCATTTGTATGTAACAACCTAGATAAACCTATGGTTTTGGTGACGATTTCTATTCTAGGAGGTTTTTTGTTTCACTGATTCATTTGTCTCTAGACACAAATGATCGGCAGAGTTTTTCCCTCCACTCTTACCCCAAACCTAGAGTGGATTTTGTCGCTAAGATTTTAGGCAAGTCTTAGTGTTTTAGATCAAGTTTATGTAAAAGTAATTTGGGAATAATCCTAGCTAATTGACTAAATTATTTTATTATAAGTCACTTGGTCTACTAAAATATATTTTGGGTCACATAAATGAGTATTTTTTTGAGGGTCTAACAAACGCGTTTTCCTCCTTCATGTATTAAAATATAAAATCTTGATGTAAAAAAATATTTAGTGCATGGTCCTTGATAATTAGACACTATGGCTAAGTCTTAGATAGTTGAAAAAATAATTAATCTTCTCTTAAGTCTAATTAAATTAAAAATCTTAAGCCATAAATTTAATTAATTTTATGTCCTAGGTAAATTTAAATTTTCCAAAGGCAAAATTCGTGGGTCTTTATTTTTTTAATAAGTGTCCCGGGTCAAGGGAATATTGAAAAATTTAAGAATTTTTGGATGCTCGGATCTTGGTAGTTAAGTCAAGGTCAATTTTTGAGGTAATTAACTTAAAATTATTATTTTTAAGTTAATTAAAAATGAATTAAATTCGAAATTCAAAATTCTTCAAAAAAATAAATAATTTCGATGGACGAGATTAAAAGATAATCAAAGATTTTTCAACAATCGATATTACTTTGACGAAGATCAAATGAACTAATTGTTGAAGAAGTTTTCTATAAATTAGAGGTCATTGTTAGTGTATTTTTAATTTGATATTTGAATTGTGTACTAAGCTCTCAAGATCTTTTGTATACATTTTGGAATAAATGCCAAAGTCTTTGGGGTTTCAACTTGCAGTTGTGTTCCTCTTCATGAATTTATGGTAACATTGTTTTAATTTTTGCTTAATATTATTTGAAACTCTCTTAGAATAATGTAAATACATGTATCTTATTTAGTTTGTTGGATATAAGGTAACATTTTTAATTTTGATTGAAGTAGCAACTATCTCTATTTCTTCAGAAATTTATTGTTGTTCTATTTCTCTACTTGGTTTGATGGTTGATTTAGTGTTTGCAGAAGATATCTCAAGTTTTCATTGAGCGTTTGGGGATAGTCATCGGGTGGACCAGCCAACTCTCATCATGTATGTTTTGAAGAGCTTACTTCATATAAGGCCCAGGATTAATCTATGAATATATTATAATAATAATATTATTGCATGGTTTTGGCGTTAGTACCTCTTTAAAATTTCAAAATTTTTAAATTCTTGTGGAAAAAAATACTAGACTGGCTGAAAGGCTTAGAATTGGTGAACTGGGAGCGAAGTTAGACCAATCTCGGATCTGATAGTTTGAAAATTATGTTAAGATACATAATTATTGTAGATTTATTATTTATTGTGTAGATGACTTGTACATAATTTTGGAATTTAATGCTGGAGATTTTGGATTTTCTTTATTTTGTCACAACTGTGTAATGAGTTTGCTCTTTTCAATTGTGCAAGAATAGATCTGAGAAATAGCAAGGAAAATTTTCAGATCTGAGCCATATCTAGATCCTCGAAGACAAGATTTGGGCTTAAAGATTGTTTGCATAAATAGATATGAGAAATCAACCAAGGAAATCTTTAGGGAGATCTAAGGGTTTTGAGACAGATCTAGGCCCCTAGAGGGCAAAATCTTGTCCCAAATATTTTTTGCAAGGCCAATCATTGAAGATTTTGCAACAAATTTGAAGATCTAAAGCAAAATGATTTTTTCAGAACAAGGGTTTCAAGTTTTGGAGCTCCTAAGCCAAGATCTGCCTTCTCCTAGCCCAACACTAGCCCTCATTGGCCATAGATTCCACTTGCTCTATTTCTAATCTAAATATTTAATTTTCTGAAGTTGATCACTGGTGGATTTTTGAAGAAAATTTGGTAAAAAATTGTGTTTCAAGTATTGATTCTTTTTTTGCAACTTGGGTAAGTGATCTTCAAAGCCTAAGACCTAATGGTTTGATCTTTAAACCCTATTTTTCCCCACAGTTTTCTACAACAGTTATATATATTTCTAATAGTAGTGAAAAACACATCTAAGTGGTAAGAAATTAACTGAAAAAATTTCCAAATATATTAATAAGTCACTTATGTTTGATGGGTATAAAATTTTTGGCTTAGATCTACTTTTTCGGGTGACTGTTATTTCCAAATAATTTTGTTTCTAAAGTTTGATAGTGACAAAATTTCATGTGGGTTAGCCGAAAATCAGTTCTTAAGTTATCTAATACATTAAGGAATTAATTTCTTGAGTTGGACATTCATCATTAAACCTATTTCATTTTTTAATCGCTCACTGTAATAAGTATATCAGATCTGATATAATTATGGAAATCACATCATAACAGGATGAATTTTTTTGATAATTAATGTGAGCAAGTTTGGAATTTTTCGGAAAACTTTTAGCGTAAAGATAACTTTGATAACTTGCTGTTTTTATTGTCATATTGCTACTGTCATAACGTTTGTTTGTTGATGTCCTAAAGTTTTTTTATCGCTGTCCTAAAAATCATTTTTTGAAAATTAAGTGCTCCAACATCATTGTGAAGGTGAATGTCACAAGTTTTCAGAGCACTGATATATTTATTTGCAGCAAACATTTATTTGATTTAAAAAATATTTTTATTTTTTGGTGCTCTCATTGTCTTTGAAAACATAATTGCTTTCATAGATATCATATTTGAAAATAAGTGTTTTTGTTTCATTCGTAAGGACAACTGTTTGCATAGATTACATCAACAAATTTTAGTGGGTTTTTGGATTCCTACAAAATCACATATATAAGCTTGCTGCCCTAAAGAACATTGAAGTTGGGAATAGTCAGTGTTTATCTTTCTAAAACATTTCTCATGCCTTGAATTGTGAATGGTAATTGCATTGAAAAATAATTCTCATTGAGCTAAGCAACATTGAAGGTGATTTACTCCATTTACATAATATTGAGTAATTTGAAGATAATTGAATGGTTTGAATCTAATTGTCATTGACATTATCTTGGAAGAATCCTAATTGTCTACGCGGAGCATTGATAATCTTATTGAAGAATTGTTGTTGAAACATAAACTGAATAAATGCTTTAGTTTTTTTTCTCGACATTAAAATATTTTGTTGAATTAAGGCTTCTGTGATCTCTATCAAGTTTTTTGAGAAGATTTTTCGGCATAAATCACATTAGAATGCATTTTTTGACGCGTTTTGAACCAACGAGTGTGGTTCATTGCCAGGACAAGTTGAAGAATCAAATCTTGACTGCATGTTAAGTAGATAAACGCATAACATCCAATGGTTAAGTTTGACCAGACAATGACTATATTGAACTCAACAATTAGACTGGCTAACGACTATATTTGACTGGAAAACAACTAACTGGATTGGACCAAGAAAACAAAATTGGTTAAATAGTTAATAGGTGAGTTACATGCCCAAATTTGAATAAGGTAACGTATATATTTAATTAATAAGAATCAATTAGTTACTGAAAAGACTTATATTTATATAAATAAATATATAGTTAATTTAAGAAGTTAGTTTAAATCTATATTAAATAAAATTAGGTAAGTATTTAATCAACTATGAATCAAAAGTCCAATATTAAATTTATATAATGTTAGAGTATATAATAATATTCGTAAATTAATTGTAAGTTAGTTTAAATTATATAATAAAAGGCTATATTAAATATATATATATATAATATTATATATATAAATAAAATATTATAATATAATGTTAATGAACATAGTTTAATATTTTAGTATATAAGGTAACTTATTTAAATTTATATAAATCAAAATTAATTTATTATAAAAATATTTGAATTATTAAAAATTAATATAACTACATATTGTAGTTAATTAATTGTAAAGTTAGTTTAATTTACTTGAATCCAAAGGGGCCTAATATAAATATAAAAGTTAATTGTAAGTTAAGTAGTGTATAATTATTTCCATAACACATTAATTGGTTGTTTAAAACCTATTAATAATCTTACTAATAAACTATTAAAGTAAACTTAAGCCATGAAACCTAACTATCTAATTTAAATATATGAAAAATATAAGAATAATTCATTAAAATGATAACTTATTAAGATAGTTGAATAATGGACCCAGGATATGTGGCAAATTTCCCAAAAATAACTAAACGATTGAGGAAAAAGGAAGTAGTTTGTTTTAAATTCGTTAGTTAATTAAAAATATTTCTCATCTTAAAAATCCTTCATCAATATTTAGTTAAAGATTTCTTTTTTTATAAAAGGATTTTTATTTCTTAAACAAACAATAGTGTTTTTAATATAAAAATCTAAAACATAAAAAAACAAAGGGACGATAAAAAAGGAAACACTGACGATCAGAGAACGAGGGTGGAAATGGAAGGCTCCACAAAGAAGAACACCACAAAGAGTGGGGAGATGAGGGGGTAAACGACTAGGAAGAGAGGGCAGGGATCCAACAATTGCTAATTTTCCAGCCGTCATCTCTATTGAGATTGCTCGACCTTTTTTCAATCTCAATTGCTTCCCTAAACTTCCGATGATGAAACTAAGCGACCCTAGCAATAACACGTGACTCCTCAATAAATACGTGATGTTTAGTCTTCTCAGCATGCTTTGCGAAGGCGAAGGACTGGGTCCTCCATGCTTTAAGTTGGCTGAGTGACTATTAATTCTTTGATTGATAGAATGACCAGTGTCACCAATATAGGGTGTCCCACATGAAAAAAAAATAACATAGGCACCTTTATGTCCTTGGGGTCGACCAGGTCCTTTACCGACCGGAGGGAGCTACGGATTTTGTTAAGGGGTTTAAAGGTAGATGGAACATTATGCTTCCTAAGAAACCAAGTTTATTGGCTTGTGGTTATTATAATATTTTGGCATATTAATGATCTTTCTTTAAGAGCATATATCTTGTGGTCATCTTGGTTATCTTGCGTTTCTTATTAGCACTTAAGATATTAGGCACTTTGTCTTGTATACGATTCTCTTTATTTCATTAAGTACTCTTGTCATAAAATTAATCAATACTAAGCACTTGAGCCTTAAACCATTGTTGCATTAATCGTTATCGGGATAATATCGACGCGAGGAAAAAATCGTAATTATCGGGAAATAATCAGAAATAATCGGGAAAAAATCGTTTGGTATAAAAATGTTTATTTTTTTCAATTTTTTTAATATCTAAACCATCTACAACATAAAATAAATACATTGACACATAAATATGATAAAAAAACTAATATATAAGATGTTTAATATCATTTCTAGCGCTAAAATCACACATAACATTGAATCATGTCCTGAATAGTAAGTTCTGACTCCTGAGTCCCAACTCAGCCTCAAAATATCAACAAAAAATATGATAATGTATCTCATCATGTCATAATGTCATATACAATAAAATGAAAGTCTAATCCTATTGATTTCCTCTGCCCATCTTGCGAGAAAATGCCACAGCTTTCCCTTTTCCTCTAGATGTAGATGCT
>APFE030880476.1:0-38745 GCA_000404065.3 Pinus taeda
TAAATATAAGGTGACTTATGGAGTAAATATAAAAAACTGTTTTATTTGTTTACCATACCTCTCGTTTATTTATATTTTTATTAATTTACCATACCTCTTTTACAAATATGGTATTTGGCCCATAGGATTCACTTAAATAAAACCTCATTCTTGAGCCTTCATAAATAGAAGAGGGTTATGGACTAAATATAAAAAGAGGTTTTATTTATTTACCATACGTCTAGTTTATTTATATTTTTATTTATTTACCATACCTTTTGAGTAAGTATAAAAATATGTTTTATTTATTTACCATACCTCCACATTACTTATATTTTTATTTGTTTACACCCTTGCATGTATATAAGGTGACTTATGGAGTAGATATAAAAAATGTTTTATTTATTTACCATATCTCTCATTTATTCATATTTTTATTAATTTACCATACCTCTTTTATAAATATGGTATTTGGCCCATAGGATTCACTTAAATAAAACCTATTCTTGAAAATGTGCGAATGGAAGTTTGTAACTCCTAATTTCAAGGGCTAAATTTACCTTTTTTACCCTCTCCCTTAAAATAAGGTGGGCTATTTGAGGTGATTTGTAAAATGTACTATGATACAAAATACTCACCCACTAAAAATTTAAAACCCCTTAATTTCGCCAAAGGGCGAACATTCGCCCCTAAAATTTTCTATGTCTGAGACTCCCACACATAGTACCTTGGTGTTCTATAGTTGTAATAGATAACTTGTCCTCAGCCTCTTGCAGGCCATCCTCCTCGGCCTCTTCCTCATCTCTGATAACCTATGCACCCTCCTCTAGCGCTCTTCTCTAGAGGCTGAGTTTCGGCTTGCATTCGGTATGTAGGTGTTCTTTCCATCATCAACTCATAGCTATGACAATAGCACTCATCGTGGCCCACTAATTTACAAAAGGTAGAGAACAACTATTGAGGTGTTTGAATGAACTTTTGAAGTAAATGACAATTATCTGTCACATGTTGTCTAGCAACCTGATAAATAGCACACCATAGCATAGCCCCCATGCTCGTTCCTACTAGAGCTTCTGGCCTCGGGGGAATTGGTCCTCCTCCTATAATATAGTTTGCGAATATGGGACAATGGTCTTTATTGTGCCCCTGCCTCTTACACTTTAGACACCAGACTTTTGCACACACCTCTGGTTTAGTCTCCTTATCTTTCCTTAAGCTCCATAATTCTAAGCAAAGGCTTTGTACCTGAGAGTGAATCTACTATAACCCCAACATCACATCTTAAATGGGCATTTCATGCAACCTCATCGTGATTTCGAAGGCTTCCGCTTGAGTTCCTATCTTCTGTAGCGATAGAGAAATCCTTAGGTGGGGCAGAAGCGAAGCTATATACCATTCATGATGCTGATCATCTATGAGCTGCATGTTAGTTTCTTGAATCACACATTTCAACCTTTGATCTAATTCCCAAGGTGTCTCATCAACCCTCATCATGATTTCCTTAAATCCAACTACTGACTGCAAGTCAAAATTAGGCTTAATAAACTCTTTATTTAAAGAAACCTTAGTATCTGCTAGCGATGCCAAAGGATTATCCAAACAATACTTAATGTACCAAGTCAGTGTGCGATCCTACAGAGTGGTAACCAATTGTGCCTTCTTTATATTGTCATCAATAATCTGTTTTGTTGTCCACACAGCATTGGCCACAAACCAGAACTACTATGTGTCTTCACTCCCTATGCCTTTGAAAATTGGTAGTTTCATTGTGTTTCACATGTTGGATCACGGTGGTGGAGGTGGAGGTGTGGGCGAAGCTGTATGCAGTGGAAGTGGAGGTGGAGGTGGAGGCGAAGTCGATGGATGATGTGTTCGTGGAAAACCCTGTGTTATCAATTGAACAATACTTCATGATAGATTTCGTTCCACCCCTTCATCATCACTCAAAGGAAGTGTTATTACTCATAATTTTCCTTAGAAGTTATCAGAAGAAGGGAAATACCGAAGTAACCACAAACCAATCTTCTAAGTATAGGCTCTAGCCAAACTATGACTCAGAGAGGGCTCTCTCTATATAATTTAGCTTTGTTTGCTACGATTTTGGGCTAGTTATTATAATTCAGGGGGGTTTTGAGTTGTATTGAATGGTTGGATGGTGGAATCCTTAAAACATATGGGTAGAATGAAATATCTAGACCATTGGGTGTTGGCTTGTATGGGCCTGACCCAGGTTTAGAAGTGATTTAGCCAA
The DNA here is from genome assembly GCA_000404065.3 of Pinus taeda. Lineage (NCBI taxonomy): Eukaryota > Viridiplantae > Streptophyta > Pinopsida > Pinales > Pinaceae > Pinus > Pinus taeda. The sequence goes on from APFE030880476.1 coordinate 2,231, forward strand.
GAAAATCCAGATACTACTGGCCCTTTCGGCAATAGTGCGCGGAGCGGGGACTGAGGTCTCACCTGAAATAGTATGGGGGAGTGCTAGAACTAGGTTTCCACATCCTGGGAATGTCTGATGAGCTTTTGGAGATACGCGGTTTGACCCTGCACGCACGTCGCTACACGCACTTGTTATTCCTTCGCAATCTGTGATGCTACTTCCACACAGCCCTAGTCGGGGCACAACCCATATAATACCCAAGTTCTATGTTATTTAATGTATTATTACCCGATTACTTAACTTGTGGATGTAAGATTAATGATCGTTACAACATATTCGGTAATCATAATAGTGCATGCAATAAACAAACCAATATAAATGTAAAGAAGACAATGCACCACAAATACACAGAAATAAGAATCAACTTCTTCTTTATTATTCTTCAATCCTGATTACAGACTCGACACTACCCTACGCACTCAGCTGCAGCGGTCTGCACACTCAGCTGTGGACTCTACTAGGCCTCTGGGAACTCGGCTGCAGAGCCTCTCCCTACCACTACAACCCAATACACTTAGACTCTTCATCTATGCTTGAACCATTCCTACCTTTTCTCTCTTTCCTTTTTTTCCTTTTACCCTTAGAGCCTTGCTCTATTTATACACTCCCATGGCCTGCGGACCATGGTTTGGCCAACATGACTTTACATTACAATATTTTAGGGCGAACGGCCCTATGACTCATCCTATACTTCGTACTCCACACCCTCAATTCGCGGAGTCTTACAGAACATTTGACCAAAACTTGGGCTTTGAGCCCAAAAACATGATGTGGTGGGATTCCATGCTTAACAGGCCCCCAACACAATCATCGTGACTCATCCTGAGTCACTCTGTTGGTGAGGTGATCTTGGCACGGAGCCCCTCCAACTGGTCTCATACTGCTCGGAGGTCCATGGTGCATTGTTTTGCAGTGTGCTGGACATGCGCTCTTCCGATGCTTTTTTGTGAGGATCCAATATCTTCCTTAGTGCATATAGTCCCTACATCTTTGAGAGCTTGCCCTCAATATTGGCCGCAGTGGTGAAGGCCTCATCAATTCAAGGCTGGAAGCATGCTTTGAGAAGTTCCTCTTTCTGTCTTGCAACATCCACCTGCTCTTTCAGTGCCCTCCCTTGCTGCATCTTTGCCAGCCATTGGGTGAAGATGATTGTCTGCGCAGTTCCCCTTACACTGTCATAGTGCTCCTGTAGTTCGCGCGCCTCTATTTCTAGGCACTATATGTTGGGGTCCTCCTGCAAGGATGTGAGGACGTGAAAATATTGGACCAACATACCGGTACAGTCCTGCACTACCCGTCCAATTTCTTCCAATCCTATTTGAATTGTGCTAATGTGTTGTTCCTTGAATTCCGGAGGAGTGGAAGGCTGTGCCTTCAACCGTAGCTCAGCAATCTAGAGGTTCAGCTCCAGCTGTACCCATGTTGTTTCCTCATGCGTGGTTCAAACTCCACTTTCTAGACAGTGGATCTACATTTCTATGGGTAGGTCTGTGGCGATGGACAATTTTGAAACATATCGACATGATTCATCAACTGTTTACACGATTTGCTGATTCTGTAACACTAGTTTGTCACGCTACAGGCTGAGCTGTTCGATGTTGATCTTCTGCTCACTCAATACCTAGATCATGTGGCCCTCCCTGGCATGGAGTTTTACTGTGATGCCATCCTATAGTTGATACAAGGTGTCTCACGGAAGGGTAGCCAAATTAAGGCCCATTCCCTTAATCCTTCTTACCATGGCTCTGCTGTTAGTGCTCCTTTTGGTAGCACTATAGTGTTGGCCATCTTTACACATAGCAGGTGCTCTGCTGCTGATGTACCTGTGGCATCGTAGGTGACTACTATTGCTTCCTATTGAGGCCACACCTGAAGTTCCTGCAGTTGGACCCTTAGGGCCCCCAACACAATTTGTTGCTCCGTCATGGCTTCCCTAGTGACCTCGCAAACTGTGTCAATGATGTCGTAGAGGTCGCCTTCTATTAGTGTAATCAGTTCAATGTCTAGTTTAGATGCCTTGACCTTTTTCGTGGACCCGATCTCTCCATAATTCATGGTTGTTTCAGCTGGGTGGACATTGTGCTCAGGTCCGCGCCTTCTGCTGTGTCCTCTGCTCCCTGTCCTATAGACAAGTTCTAGCCCTCTTCGTCCTACATCATGGTGGCCCATGTTGCCTGCATTGCTGCTGCTTTTTTGGTGGCCTTTGCCTACTCTGTGGCTACCTTCGTTTCCTCACGAGAAGCCCTTACCTTCAAAGCCGCTTGTTTGTTGTGCTTTTGTTGGGCCAACTGTGTAATACGCAACTTGGTTGCATCCTTCTGCTATTGTGTTGTTGTTCTATCCATCTCCACCAGATCTGAGGTGCACAACTTGGGAGGCCATGATTCTAGCACTGAGAAGATCACATCATCAATGGCGATGAAGGGGAGCTTGGTCCATTGCTGCGTCGGATCCTTACGCACCTTGATATACACATTATGCATGTCTGCCTTGAAGTCTACAAAGCTCTGCAGACTATTGTAAACTATGGGGGATAGGCACAGCCATCTATTGATCCACATCTAAATAATCGCCTCCATGAGCATCTAGAAGATCTTGGTCTCGCATATCCATGTGGCGTCCTTAGTAGCCCAGAGTGATGCATACTTGGTGGCCTCTGGTAAGTCTTGTTCCCCTGTGACTAGTAAAATAGGTAAGAACAACCATGCATAGTGGAAGGTCTTGCCCTGCTCCTGGGCTTCCTTGTAGTTAGTTAGGAACTCCTCGAAGAGGAGCTCGACCTAGTTGAATTGAACCCCCTTCGCGCATTGTTCTGCCAATGCAACTACTGACGTTGGTATCTCATCACCGCAGCATTTCTTAGTACCTTCTCAGCCAAGAGTTGGGTGGCTATACATACCCCTTTATCTTTAATGTTGTTGATTGCGTAACCCATCTTTTTCTTTTCCAGTTCGTATTTTTTCTTCATGGGCTCTGCAAGCGCTAAATCTTCGCTTTTTCCGGCTATCTCCGCGAGGTCCTTTCCTTTACAAGGGAGCCAGGAAATCCTATGGATAAGATCCGCCGTGATGGGGATAGGCTCCTCCAGCCATAAGTACCCATTGTGCACTAGGCAAAGTAGCTGCCTGATGATGAAGATTGTGATAGGCGCACGGTGAAAGTGTGGAATCCATAGTAGATGAAGTAATCTGGCCTTCTCCACACCACGCAACCATTTCCGTGCCTCTACTATTGTGACTGAACCCTCTGTGCTCTGCTTCATGAAGTTCTCAATCCTTAAATTGGGGAACTTCTCGCTGTCTGGAAGGTTCCAATATTCCAACTTCACTGTGGGCATGCGGCCTAGGGGAAGTCCCTCAAACATAATACCATCGGGGAGGAGCGAGGTTTGGAGTGCGCTCTTAGCAGCATCCAAATCCTTGGGTATCTTAGCTTTCCCTTTTCATGGAGGGACATACTCGGGCAATTTTGCTGCAACATGCACCAGCTGGATGTCTTCTTCCATTTCTTCACTTGCCTTTGTCTCATCAACGAGAGCTTGTAGGTCCTCCTCCTCATCATCTGTCTTGATGGTGACAGCCTTGCCCTTTTCTTCCATGGAAAGTTTATCGAACTACGGATTCCACAGGGACATGCAGACTGGTCCCGCTTCCTACTTATCCTTCTTGAGCCTCAGTGTGTGAGGAGATTTTGGAATTTCTGGTGCATCCCCAGCACCTCTGGGGACATCCTGCACCATGGGGTCTTGTGCAGCTCCATCAGTGGACCTTTCTACAAAACCCACACTTCTCCTGCTAGTCGTTATCCTGTTTTAACTATCCGTGGTTGTTCATGAACTTCGGGGTTCAAATATCGCTTGGTGCTCAACATTATGTGCTCTTCATAACTGCTCAAATCTCAAATGAACAAGTGTTGTCTCGTGGCTAGCCCTTGGAGTTTTATAGCACCTTTTGAATTTGAATTCAATCGTCCCCCCCAATTCTAAGTCATTAATGATTTCTTGGCAACAAATTGTCCCAAATTTTGCCCTAGATTTGTGTCCTAAAAGCCCACTGCCCACTCCCTTTTGCCTTAAATCGGACATCCCATCATGAACAATGACACCAAAAGTCACTTCCTAGTCTACCCGTGTAGCAACGCAACCCCTTATGCGCAGGCATGAATCTTTGGACATGTTGATTCTACGTGAACCTCCCTTATCACACAGTTCCCAAGCATACTCTTTTAGAGTCTCGTGCTCTCTTTCAACTGCCTAGAGCACTGAGACTATGCCTCCTATGGCTAGTCAGGTGGTCATGCCACCTGTGTGAGACTTCAATTCACCTTTCAGTGTAGTCCGTGGGAACTCCTCAATTTCCTTCACGACTGTCTGCGTCGCGCGTTCTACTGTATGTAGTGCCTCTCCTGTTTATTGCATTTGGTGAGGTACAATCATAACCATGGTAGCAGAGTCATATATTCTCAGCAACACTCGTCTAATGTAGTGATATGATCATCCATATCTAGCCTTGACATCCTTGGTTTCTTGATGAGACATGCTTGTGCAATCTCATTTTCCAACCTCGTGATATCAACATCCATCAAAATGCTTTTCTTCCTTAATCATACTCAGGGTTTTTCAAGTTTGCAGAGTCTAAGGATCCCTCACCAGATGGCTTTATGAATCCTTAGATGTTCATCCTCGCGTAGATGTGTGATTTCTTCCTCCTTGGCATCATGCACTGTCGCTACTACAGGAGCTAGTACGTGTGGATTCCCTTTTGGATCTTCTTCTGTAAGTACAGTTTGTACCCCGTTCTGCATCTTTGGAATCGTCTTTACATTCAAGGTTCTACACATGGTCTGGTAGGCCTATCGAACCACTGGCACACGCAAGTTCCAATTAGTTCGCTTTTCTTGGTCAACCTTGTTCAATACTTTACACACCCTATCAAATGCTTCAACATGGATAATTGGTAGTGCACGTCACCTTTCCTACTGCTACGGTTTGTTCTGATTCTCTATCCTAGGGCCAGTATGCATTTGTGTGGGTTGTACAACATATGTATGTACCCATCGAGAAAGGTGGGCCCACAAGTTGTTCCTCCCTTGCTAACTGACTTTCCTTCAAAGCTAGGGTTTTCCAAAATGTAGGCACATCATTCTTTTGCATCCACACCAGTCCTCAAAATTTCCTATATGCGTACCCCACCATCATGTGGGTGTTGCACGCAGTGCCCACTTCAGTGCATTGAACCGATGTTGTTCTGGTACTGCGCTTTCAAATTTTCTCAGAAATTCATCCACCGCTAACAATCCATCATATGTCGGTAGCTCCCTTGCCTCTATTGTCATGCAACACAGTGATCTAACCATCATGTTGCAATTAAGCGTTGTTACTTCATGCAGTCAATGCTGCCATTGCTCTACTTCTTCATCTGAATCCAAAGTGCAGGAGCTTTCACGCTCCCACGAAAGTCTCCCATCTGTAGTCGGATTCACCCAATCCTGTTCTCATGCAGTTATCTTGTAAATACAGTCAATATAATCATCACTGTCATTGCCACGCACTGGTTCAGTGTATCGTGCTCCTTCGGTTGGATCCAGCGGTACTACTACGCATAGTGACTTTTTCTCAAAGATCATTTTGCGCTTCTTCAAATTTATGACTCTGTTCATATCAGTGGCCCAACCTATTCCTAGTAGCACGGTATAGGGATTACTATCATCGACAATATCTATCACTTCAAAATATTCCTGCGTGCTCGCCCCTTCAATATCTATAGTTACCCCTTGCAGTGTCCCCATGGGAAAAGTATTTTGTTGGTTCACCATTTGTAACTGAATAGGAGACCATTGTAATGCGGGTATGCCCATGGGTTCCCATGTTTTCTTTGGTAGTACATTCACGTCTGAACCTAGATCTAGGATTACCTGATCCATTTCATACTTGCCAATTTGCGCAGTCAACCTCATTTCCCTTCTGGTGTGCAATGCATGCTTCCCTAGTTTCCGGACCACGCGTGGTTCTCCTGACCCCGCGCATCTAGTGATAAGTTCTTGTATTCTTTTGACTGCCTTGCTATCACACAGTAATTTCATGCATTTCTCCAGAAAGGTAGTGAGCATTGAAGGATCCATTCCTAGTTCTAGTTGATTCCAATTACCTGAAGTGGAGGCCTCCGTGAAGCTCTTCTTAACTTCCATCAATGTCTCCTTCACATGTTCTAAATCAAACTCAGGTTCCTTTGTAGGAGCCTTACGAACCCATGAAATTTCTTCTGGCTACTTCCCCTTATCATTTCCCATGGTCATACCACTCCCGAGCATCATGTTTACATTTGGGTCTTCTTCACGCAACTCAGACCTCATCATTTGTAAATTCTGAGTCGGAGGGGGTTGGAGTACCCCTTTTTCGTGCATCCTTGCAATCAGCAAAGGGCAGTCTTCTTTCTCATGATCAAACTGAGTAAAATACAAACATGATATCCTTGTTGGGTTGGTACAATCGTGGGGATAGTGCCTTGGACCTCTGCAATTGTAAAAAATTAGTTGTCCGCGACCCCTTCCTGGTCCCATTCTGCCTCGTCCTCATCTATGCCCCTGAAATCTAGCACGCGCAACCCTTGCATTTGGGTCGAGGGCTCACGTTTTAGTATGTACCTTGTAGGCAGGGGTCCGATCCATCATTTATTCGTAACTTCGGCAGGCTTAGTCATTGTAGCCTACCGACCTACAGAAATTACAAAACAATTGTTGGGACATCTGCGTATACTTCTGCAACAGATGACAATTATTCGTAGTGTGTTTCCCTCTTATTTGACAAATCGCACACCATAATGTATGTACCGCACTCGGCCCTACCTGTGCCTCCGATCTCAACGGCATTGGCCATCCTCTTGCCAAGTAGTTCATGAACATTGGACAGTGATCGTTGTCATGCCCTTGGCCTTTGCATTTTATGCACCATACTTCCTCACGCACTTCCAGCCAAGGTGTCCTGTCCTATTTCAAACTTTGCATTTCTAGACATAGGTTTTGTAGTTGCACGTGGATTTGTTGGACTCCCAACCTAGCATCTTGTATAGGGGTCTCATGTAATCTCATTGCCATCTCCAACACTTCGGCCTGGGTGGAAATTTTTTATTGTGACAGCACCATCCTTAAGTGCAATGTCAGAGATGCTACAAACCATGCATAATGTTGTCCATCTGTCAACGTCATATTAGCTTTGTGAATTGTACTCTTCAGCCTTTGGTCCAGATCTTAGGAGGTCTCACCTGAGAGCATCACGATCTTCTTAAACCCAATGATTGATTATGTTTTTGACTTTGGCCTGCTAAATTCCTTGTTTATCATGGCCTGGACCTCTACGATTCCTGCGTTTGGTTGGTCATTAGGATGCTTGATATACCATGTTAATGCATGATCCTGTAGGGAACTCACCAGCATAGCCTTCTTAATATTGTCAGCCATGATGCCTTGTGCTTGCCATACTGCTCTTACCACGAACTAGAGTTGGTCTGGATCTTCATTCCCTACTCCACTGACTACTGGTAGTTTGATCGCACTTGCCATACCGAATTGTGGTGGTGGCAGAGGTGGCATGGGTGGAGATGGAGGTGAGGAGGGTGAAATGGGTGGCAGTGTGGGTGGAGGTGGTAAATGCAGAATTCCCTGCCTTATAAAACTAACCACTCTTCTCAGAGAAACCTTCATGAGCTCTTCCTCGGTCTCCCACGAGGGTGAAATTAAGGGACTAGTTTCTAATCCTTCACTACTTCCACTTCTATAGATCTTCCTGCTCTGCGTAGTCCCAAACATTAATTTATTTGCATAACCCACTTTTCACACAATAGCATTTTAATCCAATTGTTCAAATATTTAATATACTTACCTCGCGGTCCCTTAAGGAAACGTCGTTGTGCCTTACTGTAGCTGATGGTCATGTCTACCACAAACTCAGTGATAAATCCTCCTATTATCTAGTCAAGCCAATGGTCCATAGCTCGCATGATCTTATCTTCTGAAGCTTCTAGTCTACACACTAATTCCGTAGTCCACACTATTGGTTTGTGGAGCCTAGACCTTCATTGGTAGTCCGCTAACTTCACGATCCATTCATATAGCTCAAAAGGAAAGGATGCAAAGAAAATCTTGTAGATTTCCGTATACAAGTAGTGTTCTAACCACTGTTCCTCAAATACTTGTGGAGTTCTGTTTTCCTACGTCGTGAACTCGTGAATCTTCTTGTCCAACCACTCTTCAATTTCTTTCTTTATTGGATTCTAGTGTCACAACATCAGGCATCCCTTATGCAAATCCTGGTCCCAGCAATGGAACCATTTGTTGGCTTGTATGGGCTTGACCCAGGTTTAGAAGTGATTTATCCAAGCAAATCCCAGTACTACTAGCCCTTTAGACAACAGTCTGCGGAGTGTGGACTAAGGTCTCACCTGAAGTAGTATGGGAGGGTGCTAGAACTAGGTTTCCACACCCTGGGAATATCTGATGAGATTTTGGAGATATGCAGTTTGACCCTACGTGCACGTCGCTACTCGCACTTGTTATTCCTTCACAATCTGTGATGTTGCTTCCATGCAACCCTACTTGGGGTGCAACCCGTATAATACCCAAGTTATTTGTTATTTAATCTATTATTACCCAATTACTTAACTTGTGGATGTAAGATTAATGATTGTTACAACATATTCGGCAATCATAACAGTGCGTGCAATAAACAAACCAATATAGATGTAAAGAAGACAATGCACCACAAATACACAGAAATAAGAATCAAATTCTTCTTTATTAATATTCAATCCTGATTATAGACTCGAAACCGCCCTATGCACTTAGCTACAGGGATCCGCACACTCAACTGTGGACTCTGCTAGGCCTCTGCGCACTCAGCTACAGAGCCTCTCCCTACCACTACAACCCAATACACTTAGACTCTTCTTCTATGCTTGAACCATTCCTACCTTTTCTCTTTTTCCTTTTTTTCCTTTTACCCTTAGAGCCTTGCTCTATTTATACACTCCCATGGTTTGTGGACCATGGGAAAGCCAACAAGACTTTACATTACATTACAATATTTTAGGGCAGACAACGCTATGACTCATCCTATACTTCGCTCTCTGCACTCACAATTCGCAGAGTCTTACAAAACCTTTGACCAAAACTTGGGCTTTGAGCCCCAAAAAATGTTGTGGGGTGGTGCCATGCCCAACATTGGGCTATGGAGTCAAAGAAGGTCAGCATAACTAGGATAAAATCATTAAAGGGAGTATTCAAAGGGAAAGCTAGTAGAGTGAAATATAGGTCTTCAGATCTGACGGGTGAAGTGATCTTAACTAGGGTAAGAGAGCACTTAAGAATTCTCAAACTAGAATCAAGATGAAGAACAGAGGAAAATCATGAGTAAATGGAAATTAAGAATCCTTTACTATAGATTGGGGGGAAACTACCTCAACTAAGGAGCAATCAAGAATTCCTTAACTTACATAATTAGTAGAAAACATTAAAATGCATAATAGCTGAAAATAGAATGTAGTGAAGCAAATTCTGAGATATCATTCCATATTATGGCATTAAGATTTCAGATATATTTAAGTTTGTGGAAAAACACTTAAAGAAAGTAACAACACAAAAGAGAATACTTGTTTGTATTTCACACTACACATGAATCGAGTGAAATGTCTTGACTTTATTCATTAGTCCAGGTTGCTGGTCCAAATAGTGATACAATAGCTTACAGTATTTGATCAAGAAAATCTATAGAAATGCCTAAGAATCCACCCTACATACTTCGATTTCTAGAGTATTTATACAAAAACTATGTACAAAATATCTCGAAACAACTTGATATTTATTCTAGGAAATACAAATATCTTCTTGCAAGGAGATAGAGACAGCTATTGAACTATTTTAATGCTATCCCTTTTTATTATGGTTGTGCTGGCCTTTATAGTTGAAGTGTAACCCTTTATGCTGGATGGCAGTTGTGGTGTTTTATGTTGGAATCTTCTTCAACCTTTACCTTTTAGTTGATCCTTTTTGACCCTGATGTGATGTTTTTCCCTGTTTTACCTGGCTCTCTTGTTTTTAATGTGCAATAACTTTTTGCTGTAGATTTATCATAGAAAATCAGTCATTGTCTCCCACCATTCTACATTAGGTAGTTTCACATTTATCATCCTCCTATAGATTTCATCAACTTTAGTATATTTAGCAAAATTAGGCTTAGTGAGGAATGAATGTTTGATCTCATGCTCTAGGAAAAACAAGTTTTCAAATGTGTTGTACAAGACTTTGCCCGTTGGAAATGCTTTTATGGATGAAGAGCTGGCTTGTTCGTTAGCCAGCTGTCTAATCCTATTTCCATAGTCCAATTATGTCATTAGTTTTTAATTGATAACCATAGGACTTGGTAGACCTTTTTCTCTCAAAATCTGGAATTTAGCCATGAACCTATCAATGGCTATCTGCATATTGTGGCACTTTTCTTCTAGGTTAAGCATAAGGTTCATTTTGGAAAGGACCTTCCTTATTTCTAAAATGGCCTCAGTCCTATCTTCTATATTTAGCTCATGGAGCTCATATCTATTCTTGTTGTTGAGGAAGTGAATGAGTCTATTGGCATCCTCTGGATTATCTCCCAATTCTTCCTTCACTTTCTAGATAGCTTCTGTAGCTATCTTCACTAGCTCTGTTTGTTTAAAAATAACCTAGATTGATGGCAAAATATCATTGACAGAGTCAATGATATTGGTCCACAACATTTCCTTGGTTTTCCCAAGTGGTTTTTCTAGAGTTAAGACTTTCTCTAATACTTTGATTCTTTCACCCATTCTTCGGGCTTTTTATGCTTCTTCTTTTTGTTCAAGTTGGGCAAGCTTGTAGTCAGTTTCCAAGCTTGCCACTTTTTCTCTTAACTTTTTCATTTTAGTTTCTTGGATAGGAATTTCTTCCATGGCTTTGACTAGTTCCGCTGCTTTCTCTCCTGATGCACCTGCTGCTGATGTAAATTATGTTGTTGCTGGCAAGGCTATTGCAAATGGAGTTGTAGGTTTTAAAGATGTTGGTAGTGTGGAGGGAACTACTGTGGAGACTATGGGGATAACATTTGTAGAAGAAGTGGCTACATCTGCTTGTTTTGATTGGATTTAAGCATCCAATTCCTTCTCTGTCTCTTTTAGTTGATCATTCAGCTTTAACACTAAGTCCATGAGTTCTTCATGCCCCTGTTGGGCTTCTAGGACTTCCAATGTTTATGGATTTTGCAGCTGAGGCATTTTTAGTTGTTTTTTTTAATGTAGCTATGTCATCATTCTTCCTTTTAATGAGCAGATCTGTAGTTTTTATATCCTTGGGATCATGTCCCAATTCAAACACTAAGTCCTCTAAGGAATTGATTTTTGTATCCTTGGCCTGTGAGGAGGCCTTCTCTAGACGAAATTTTGCTGAAATATTGTTTAGAGAGTTTTGTAGTTGGTGAGCAACTATGGCTTTACCTGTCAGGGTGGAGTATATCATCTCTCTAGCCTGTTTGTGCAATTCAATCTAGTCTATGGGATGAATATCCCTTGCCAACACTTCAAAGTCTACCTTTTTGAAATCAGATGTTATCTTTGGCTGCTGGGCTATAGGCTTGATAAAAGATATCTGTAGCTTCCCCTATTTAATGTCAAAGGCTGACATTAGCCTTGTTTGATTGGTAGGAGTCAGCTTTAGGTAATGAGCATAAGTTTGGGCCTTGAGCCTTTCGTTTCTTGGTTTGATTTCCTTGCACCTTTCCTTGATGTCTTGATCTATGTTAGCAGGCCTACTGAAAGAAGATACTTCCACACTAAGCTACCTTTCCAACATTTGAGTTTGTGATGTGGAAGGCTCTTGCATGCCTTCAGATGGAGTAATAGTCCTGCTTATGTTTCCTTGTGTTCTTGTAACCTCAGTTGATTCCTTTGTGTATTCCTGTTCAAAGACAGGATTCATTTTCTGCCTTTTTTCTTGGCTTATTTCTAGGTCAACAGGAGAGGTTTCTCTTGCTGATGTGGTGGCCTCCTCTCTACTTCTCTTTAGGTTTCTCTCCTCATTTAGAGGAGTCTGCATAATTTGACTGATACTCATGGTGGTCTCTTGCTATTCTGATACCTGCAGAAAAGAGTTGTCATCAAGCTATTTTTCTAAATCAATCAGATCATTTTTTACATCTACTCTGGTGCTGTCTTGGTCTACTAGGGTACCTTCCACCCATTCTGTTTGATTGGCATATGCTTCAATTTCTCGTATGGGGTGGTGGATGAAGGGTCCTAGCTTGACCTTTTGTCTCTTCTTGGAGATGAATTCTAAAGGGTCATATCTCCAAACAAAGCTTTTTTGTAACTTCATGTTTTGTAATATCAAATTTGCTTCTAAACCTGCCTCCCTGGAATTGAAAATGAAGGGACTTAATTGATCTTTTATTTTGAATTTGGCTTTCTTTTTCGCATTAACGAAGTTTACCTCATCTGCATTGATGATTTGTCTATAATATTCTAAGACAAACAACCTCATGGGGAGGTATCTTGGTAGCTTATAAGGTGCAAGCAAGCAACCACATATTCTAATCTTTGTATGGTTTTGATAAAGGTACCAGTCACCCACTTTTGTTTGCTTGGATAGTTGGAGGACTCTCTTTATTTCTAGATTGATTCTAGGAGGAGGGCTTCCAGTCAAAATTGCCATGACTAGGTGTAAAAATAAATCAATGAAATTAAAATAAGAATATGGAGACTAATATTGGTGGATTAAAGGGGTCCAAAAAATAACTGATCTATGCTGACCCTTGGTGTCCAGCTTCTGAAGGGTAAATCGAAACTTATCAGGTTGATAATACAAGAACACATGGTATAAGACTGAGGAATATTTGAAAACCCTTTCATTGCTCATCCTTATGAATTTCTCATGGATTCTATTAGCTATGAATGTGGCAAAATCATATGTGGTTGCAGGAGACTGCCCTAGGATATAAATGGTCATAAAAGCAAGAATGATTTCATCGATGTACTCACTTGTGGTGTAACCCAAAATACATGATATCATGGCTACAATGCTCTGGCCCCATGGAGAAAAAATAGCTGCTACATATGGAGGGGGGTCCTTGGGGATATATTTTTCTTCCCTAATGAAGGTTTGGAATAATTGGGCCAATTTTGTAGGACTAAGCTTGAGATAGAGCTCCAACAGGTCTCCAACTGAGAGGGGAGTTAGGTTTAGTCCTGGTTGGAGTTGCAACATTTCATTAATGGACTCAGCTGTAATAGTGAAAATGACCTTCTGGTCATGAGACATTATGATTTTGTGGCTGGGGACATAGCATGCATGGCACATATGAACAATCTTAGGAAAGATGTGGACTTAGGGGAACTGGTATTTGGGAAAATTTGGCTCCCAAAGGCCAATCTTATTAGAATCATTGAGGTATCTGTCTCTACTTTGACAATGTATTTTGAGGAGGGGTTCTTGGGCAGTGATATCTTTTATTTGGAAATCTTTATCAGCTAAAGGAAGGTGGTCTAGGTCTAAATGAGGTGTAGAGATGGGACTTACCTCCATTGCTATTGGGGCAGCCATATTTATTTCTTGTGGATTTGAGTGTGGGGGGAGAAATTCAGAGGTTTTTAGGGCATCTGTGGTTTTGTAGAGGGTTCAAGTTCACAATGTAAAAAATCAAAGTAAATTTGATATTTTTTACTTAATTAACCGTGTTACGAGGGTGAATTTACTCGAAATTTGGCAATGGAGTTGGTTTTCCACGGTTAAATACCTGGAATTAGGCAAAATTAACGATAATTGGTGGTTTATGGAGGAAGCAGAGCTTTGTACGGTTCTGGTATGGACTAATGAATGAACTGGGATGTGTGCAGCGTCTGTGGAGTAATGGTGGAGGTTTGTGAGCAAATTCTCTGTTTGCGGGGGTCACAAGGGCTCTTGATAGCAAATGCACGAAAAGAGCAAAAAGAATGATAATGGGGATTTTATGGAAAATGATATTTTTTGGCGGGTTCATTGTTTAATGAATAGTGGTGGTTTTCAGTTAAAAGGGAAAGCAGTTTTAGGAGGGTCATCACACCGCTTTTGTGGTGCAGGCGGTATTTGGGAGAGGCCACCTAATTCCATTCATCTCTTAACACGTAGTGTCGGGGATTAGGGGGGAAACCGCTTTATCGGGTGGGTAAAGCATGGACATCGAGTGCGGCCGATATGATCACAGGTTGTTTGATGAGGGGGATAAATGATCGATAGTGGTTGGGAGATGGAGTTGCACGATGATTTACACATAAAGTTCTCGGGGGGCCCATGGGTCTAATCATTGGAGGTATAAGGTTAACTTAGAACTTAATCTCATCGGGAATGCCTTAATCATAGGATTAAGGACTGAGGGCGGTATTTTAATATGTTTTATGTGATAAGGGGTAGTAATATAGTTTATAAATAAACTAAGGAGTGGGGTTATTTCATATAGAGGAGTTAAATATATACAGGATAGTGAGTTTTTCGGGAATTTTTATATATTTAATTTAAAAGTCAATATGAGGTGACATGAGTGGAAGGGGTATTATACTTAGGTATATGGCATGTTATGCACTTCTCATACACTTAGTAGTTAGGATAAATGAAATTTGGTGGGTTTTTTTGCGTTAAATATGTTTATTAAGGGGTTTTCCTAGGCAAAAAGGGTTTAACCTTTAGGAAAAGGGGTTTTGTGAGGAGGAAGAGTGAATTGTAATGGAATTTTAACACCTTTCCTTCTTAAGTCATCAATCCAAGTGTTCAATCCCACTAGAAGTTAGAGAAATGCTCTAAGCCTCTTTGACTTCAAGAACTATAGGTATTAATATTTTTATTATGAAAGGGAAGTTAGTGAGTGTCATAGGGGTTAAAATGGATGATGGGATGTTAACTAAATCACATTGTGAACCATTGCCTTTGCTTTGTTTACCACTTATGCATATTTCAAAGATGCATTTGGACCAATGACATAAGTTTTTTTGTGTTATCACATGATATTTCTACAGCCTTTCTACTACTTACCCATCTACTTACCTTACCATTTTTTCTTCACTTTATTTGGGTTCATTTAGACTAGCAAACCCTTATGAATATTTTTATTTTCTTTACATAGAAAACTATCTAAGTCTAACCTTATATCATGCAAGGGCTCATATTAAACAGATGAGCTCCTTTTTTTCACTCTACCTATCTAATTATCTACCAAGATTACACTGTTTGGTCATATTTTATTCTCTAACTATAAACATAAAATTTAAAACATGAAATAGCCAAGTTTAAACAAGTTGACCATCATGGATTGTGGCATGAGTAAGAAGCCGCACAAAATCATTTATTATGCATAAAAAGTAAATAGTAGTGGAATTTTGACTTGCAGGCTTTCATGGTCTCTTTTTGTCTTTTGGGGTTTATATATTTTCATTTTTTGACCTTTCATTCTTGTCCTTTGATTATTCTTTAAGGATGTACCCTCTTTACATTTTTTTATTTTTTTTAATATGGAAAACATTTGCTGAAAGAAAAGGTATGTACAGTATTAAAAGGCTTAACCTTATTCATTCAAAAGTATGACTCCTATTGGTATAGGAACCTAATAGGAGGCCCAATGGACTATACTTCAGTCGTAATCCTTCACAATTTCTAAAGATTCTTCCACTCTGTGTAGCTTTGAACATCAAGGCAATGGCATAACCCGTTTTTCACACAACAACATTTTAATCCAAGTATTCAAAGATATTAAATACTTACCTCATAGTCCTTTGAGAAATCACCACTCTACTTCGTTGTAGCTAATTTAGGCAACTGTGAATTTTGTAACAAATCCTCCTATAATTCGATCGAGCCAATGATCGACATCCCGTGTGATCTAATTTTCAAAGGCTTCTAATCATCGTACTAATTCAGGAGTCAACACTACTGGACCATCAAGCTTCCACTCCCTTGATCATTTGCCAACTTAGCTAACCACTCATATAATTTGATTGGGAAGTTGTAGAATAAAATTTGTGTATCTCCATATAAAAATACCCATCCAACCACTGCTCTTTTCACAGATGTATATTCTTATTTTCTTGTGTTGTGAACTCATGAATCTTCCGATCCAACCACTTTTAAATTTCTTTCTTGGTTAGATTCCAGTGATATGACATCACACATCTCTTTTAGACAGATCCTGGTCCCAACAACAAAACCATTTGTTGGCTTAGGGGGTCCTGACCTAGGTTTAGAGTTAGTTGTGCTAACTAACAAATACCTACACTACTAGCCCTTTTGGAAAAAACCCACATAGTGTTGGCTGTATTCTCACCCGAAGCAATATGGAGGGATGATGGAACCAAGTTTCCACATCCAGAGATCAGTGTGATGTCTTTTAGTGCCCTA
Source organism: Pinus taeda (assembly GCA_000404065.3). Taxonomy (NCBI): domain Eukaryota; kingdom Viridiplantae; phylum Streptophyta; class Pinopsida; order Pinales; family Pinaceae; genus Pinus; species Pinus taeda. The sequence goes on from APFE030880476.1 coordinate 18,689, forward strand.
GATCCACCTTCTCCCACATCTATAAGCCCCTAGAGCTTGGTAATGCAACTCTATTTAAATAGCCTTTAGACCTTCACAAAGGTCTACAATTGGTCTTTGCGAACCCTTAACATCAATTTATCTACTTACACACACCATAAAACAACCATAAATTAGTTTTTGTGTAGATCTACTTAGGTTATTACTAAACATAACAGAATTCATTCGAGTCTTCATGAAAGTACTTAACATGCATTGTGTACAATTATTAAGTCTTTTTGAAAAGAATCGGGCATCATTAGATCAATATTCCGTAGACATATTATTCATCTACAACATATGTCATAAATAGAAGTAAACAACAATACACAAAATTTATTCAGAAACAACTCTTTATTGATTTCCATTTTAGAATATAGACTCGAAACTTCCCTACACACTCAGATGCAAGGGTCCGCACACTTAGCTACGGACTCTACTTAGGCCTTCGTGCACTCAGCTACAGAGCCTTATTTCTTCTATATACCCATTCCTTACTTGCCCTTCTCTCCACTCAAGACATAGACATGCCTTAGACTTTTTAAGACACACTTATTTATACCCTTGTTCATACAATCCCATGGTCCATGGACCATGGATGGGTCTCAAAACTAACTCAAAATTTACATAATAAAGGGGCTAAAACCCCTTTCACTCCTAATCATCTATGCTCTCCACATCCACAAATCATGGATATTTTACATTAGTTACAAAACATACATCATACTTGGGTTATTTTAATCCTAAGACTGACCCTGGGGACCCCATCCTAACACCTATGAGCACTTGGCTAGTCCTGTGTCCATCTTCCTTTTGTTTGGTTGTCTCTTTTTGCTGATGAAGTGTTGATATAAAATACAATCCATCTGTAAGGATACTTTTTGTCAAACCATGAACTTGTGTCCAGTCTAGGAAACCTCATGCCTATACTTAGTCTTCTGCTCTGGTGTGTTAAAGCTTATCCAACTGGTATAAGCGGAGAAGGGGAATTTAAATGAGAAAACCTGAATTAGAGGTATTTACATGCCTCTCTAAAGGAATAACCTCTCCTCTTAATAAATTGGGATCCCTCTTCCGCCCAAAAAATAAATAAGTTCCTATGCACAACTCTATTTCAAAAATAACAAAGGCGAAAGAAGAGAAAGGATTCCCGTGCAGAGAGGTGAAGAAAGCAGCTCAATTAGGGTACTCTTCAGACTCACTGGTAGTGGAGAAATGCTTATGTTCTAACATGATTCTATCAGGGTACTTTCCAGGCTTGATGGCAGTGGAGCAACACTAGAGATGAAAAAATATACTCTGAAAATCTTAGACTCACGAGCTACGATACCCTTCCCAATTTGAAACAATGTGATTTGGATGAATCTTGTTTTGTGTTCAACTGAGTTGATACAAGGAAAACCATGCCCATCCATGGGGTAAGTGGGGAAGCCAAAGTAATATGAATGAGGAATCAATACTCCCTCATGGACCAAGGCCTTGTAATGAACGAACCAAGACAGAGAAGCTAGAATTCAACTAGTGTGTCACCAAGTGTTGTAGTGGCTGCAACACCCTCAAAAACTTTGACCTGTATGCAAATTTTGGAGCCTACTGTGGATCCTATGATTGATCATTCCTTATTCATTGGGAATGGGTCCCATAGGGTTAATTTTGGCATTAAAAGCCCAAGTTTTGGGGTAGAAAGCCCAAGTTTTTGTATAGGAAGGTAAAGTCTCCACATTTTGTGACTGTGGAGCGCAAAGATGTAAAGAGTCATAAAGGGCTTCCACCCTTAGCTTATGTAACTTGTGTCATCTTTAAGAGATCCACCCATGGTCTGCAGACCATGGGATTGTATAAAAGGGGAAGTCTTAGAAGAGTCTAAAGTAGTGGAGTAGAGTTCATTTAAGTGGAGTCTTGTTATGTTTTATGTAATGGTTCTGTGAGAGCTAAGAGTGAAGAGTCTTAGCATAGGAAATAGGCTCTGCAGTTGTCTGCATAGAGACCTAGGGTAGAAGTCCACAACTGAGTTCATGGACCCCTATAATTTTGTGCGCAAGGTAGTTGGAGTTTGTAAAGAGGATCTAAACATCAATAAAGAGAATTATTCTAGAATTATCTATGTATGATCTGTTTTACTTCTACATATGATTATGTTATGATGAATACTAGGTTTATGTTTTGATGTTGTATTGATGATTGAATCGATATGTTTTTCTTTGTTATATGAACGTAAGTAAGAATATCTGTTTATGCAAGGATCGTCTTAACGCATGTGAAGATATTCAATACTTAAGCTAATCTTGGTAAAAAAAAATGTAAATACTAATTATAGAGTTGTGTAAGTCCCTAATCTGCCTATCTAGGGTACGTGAAGGACGATCGTATACCTTTGCGAAGGTCTGAAGGAAGAATAAGAGAAGTATATCGATAATCCCTAAAAGGCTTATCGACCTGCGCTAAGGAAGGTTTAGGGTATAAAACAACATCACTACCATCTCTCGGTTCAGAAACTTGGTTCCTACATCCCCCCATATTGATTCGAGTGAGACTTTAGTCTGCGCTTCATGGATTGATGTTAAAAGGGCTAGTAGTATAGCGATTTGCTTGGCTATTTAACATTGAAACTGGGTCAAGGCTCATCAAGCCATCAAATGGTTCCATTGCCAGGACTGAGATATGCATAAAGAGACGTGTGATGTCGCATCATTGGAATCCAGCTAAGAAGGAGATTGAAGATTGGTTGGATAGAAAGATCTAAAAATTTGTGACGCAAGAGAACATGAATCCATGATTGATGAAAGAACAGTGTTTGGACAGATATCTATACATAGAGATACATGAAATCTTCTTTTGTTCCTTCCTAGTCGAATTATACGAGTGGATCGCAAAATTGGCAGATGACCAAGGAAGGTGGAGGCTTGACGATCTAATAGTCTGGACCCCAGAGTTAGTGTGGAGATTAGAAGCCTCTGAAGATAATATTACACCTGATTTTGATCATTGGCTCGATTGTATCATAGGAGGGTTCGTGGTAGAGTTTTCGGTCGATATTTTGGTTAGTTACAGTGAAGTAGAGTGCCTCTTCTTCAAGGGACCATGAGGTAAGTATTTAAGGTCCTTAAATACTTGGATTAAGATGCTCTTGTGTGAAAATCAGGTTATGCAGCTACCTTGATGTTTGGATCTATGGAAAGTGGAAAGATCTTCAAGGATAGAGGGAAACCAGGCCCTGAATATAGCCCGTTGATTAGACCTCCTCTGAGTGATGATGAGGAAGCATCATAGGCTTCTCTGCAGAGCATTATTTAACTAATAAGACAAGGGTTCCCACAAATACCCCATCCACCCACATGACCTCCATCTTCACCTCCACTGCATATGCCTTCACCCACACCACCGCCACCTCCACCACCATCCAATATGGCAAATTCAGTAAAATTGCTTGTGCTCAAGGGGTCAGGAACTGAGGACCCAAACCAATTTTGGTTCATCGTGAAGGTAGTATGGGAAGCTTAGGGTATTACAGATGATCATATGAAGAAAGAAATGTTGGTTACTTCTTTATAGGAACATGCACTAACATGGTACATTAAATATTGCACTGATAATCCAACAGTTGCATTAGTAGATATTAAGACCGCGTTGAATAGGGAATTCAGCAGGCCCAAATCTGAAGCTCATTCAATTGTGGGATTCAAGGAGATCATGATGAAGCCTGGCAAGACACCTTGGGTTTTGGATCTTAGGTTGAAGTGCACAATCTGCAAAGCCAACATGAATCTTACGGATGGGCAGCACTAAGAATGGTTTCTGGCTTTGCTCCTACCTCATCTAAGGGTTGCTCTATCATAGTAAAAGATTGGAACCCAGGAAGAAGCCCTGGAGATTTCAATGAGATAGCATGAGACAATGATGCAAGATGCTAATTTAGTGGTTCAAAAAATTCATGCACAGTTGCAGAACCTGTGCCTAGAATTTCAGAGTTTGAAGAAAGATAGAACAACTCGCCCAGAGGTGTGCGAAGAAGTTTGGTGCCTGAAGTGCAAAAGTTAGGGGCATGACAAAGATCGATGTCCAGTCTTTGTGAATTATGTTGCAGCAGGGGGACCAATGCTTCTAAGGCCGGAAGCTCCAGTAGGGCCAAGTACAAGGCCCGTGCTATTATGTGCTATCTATCAAGTAGTTGGAAAACATGCGACAGACAATTTCCATTTGTTGTAGAAATTTGTACAAACACTGCAAAATCTCTTCTGCAACTTTTGTCAATCGGTGGGTCATGATGAGTGTAATTTCCATAGTTATGGGCTAATGATGGATACAATGCTTGCATACAAAGTACAGGAAGAAACCTAGCCTCCAGACCAAGGTGTTGGGGTAGTGCAAGGTGAATATTAGGGGTGTGGACGAGGCCGAGGTGGAGGAGGACTTGGTAGAGGTTGGGGGAAGGTCATTTGTTACAACTGTGGAGGACTAGGACACTATGCACAAGACTACCCGAACCCAACATGTCTATCATGATGATATTGTACTCAGTTTGACCATACCAGATAGGATTTCCTCGTATTATTAGCTAAGATATGTGAAAATGGGGTGCAACCTCAACAACCAACTCAGAACCTATAGATGATGACGGTTGAGCCTCGCAAGGAATATCCTAAGGTAAATATTGTGCTGCGGAGTGGAGTGACGATTGGAAAAGATAAAGGGAAGGACCTTGAAGAAGGTGAGTGGGTCCACAAAGCACGAGAAAAGGATATCAGGTATGATCTAGAACATGCAAGGTAAACATTTATGGAAGCAAAGAAAAGCTTCATTGAGGCCTCTACCTCAGGAATTCAAGATAAGCCAGCTGAAGAGATGGACCCTTCCATGCTTACCACTTTCTTGGATACCTGTATGAAGCTATTATGCAATAGCAAGGTTGTGAAAGGACTGCAGGATTTGATAAATAAATGTGCCAGAAAAAAAAATGTTCCTAATGGGCCACACGTAGTCATGAAGATTGGTAAGCATAAGTCTAGAACAGGGCAGGAGATGAGGCTCACTACACAGATAGGAGAATATGATATGGATCAAGTTATTCTAGATCTGGGGTCGGACGCAAATATTTTCTAAACAAACATGGGAGAGGATGGGGAGACCTGCGCTGTAGTGGTCTCCGATTCAGTTAAGAATGGAAAATCAACATAAAATCATCCCTATGGGAAGATTATAGGCAACGACAGTTGATATTGTGGGTGAAAGTGCATTGGCTGAATTTGAAGTGATAGAGATTGTGGATGACAGTAATCCCTACCCTGTGCCCCTTGGGATCAATTGGGCTACTGACATGAATGGGGTAATTAATTTGAAGAAGCAAAAGATGATATTTGAGAAGAAAGCTCTCCACGTAGTAGTTCCCTTGGACCCAAAAGAAGGACTGCGCATAATGAATTGGTCCGCGATTATGAAAGTGATGATGATTTGGACTAGACTTATAAGATAACAGTGCCAAATCAGGATTGGATGAATCTGACAGCTGATGGAAGCCTTGCCTAGGACTGCGAAACTTCCTGCACATTAGATTCATATGAGGAGTTGGAGCACTAGCCGAATCGATTGCATGAAGTATCTGCGTTGCACTGTAATCTGATGACCAAATTGTTACGTTATGTATCATCAAGGGTAAGAAAGTTGCCTTACTATGATGGTTTAATGGATGTCGATAACTTTTTGGTGCATTCGAAAGGGAAGTGCCAGAGAAGCATCACTTCCAGGGCTTGGATTTGGCACTGCACGCTACACCAGCGATATGGTGGGGTATGCACAAAGATAGTTTTGATGATTGTTGAATGTACAGAAAGATGATGAGATTAAGGTTTGGTCACCCGCAAGTATGGCTAACAAAGAAATATGATGCAAGGAATGACCTGCGTGATCATCTAGCCAAATGGACTAAGGTTTATGGAGCGGAGCCTCAGCATGAATGGGTGCATCTATTTTCTCATACTTTGGATGTAATACCGATGAACTGGTACTTGGAATAGAGCTATGCCATGTCACTGAAGAATGGGATGTTTTGCAATAGGGATTCTTAATGACGTTTAGCTTTGAGGATGGGTTTGAATTATTAACGAGGCATTGCAGGAAGTTAAGGCAACAATCTTCAGAGTACCACGGGATCCCTTGGACTTAATTCAACCTGATTGGACCACCCAGTTGAGCCATGCACTGGAATGTTACAATGTGACTCTCGAAGAAGAGGACAAGGACCCGAGGAAAATTAATATCCCAGAGACTGAAGGTCAGCACGAAGTTGAAGGACCGCAAATTGAAAATCCAAATATCACCATGCCGCCAAAAACAAGACAAGTAAACATTGGAACAAAGTAGAAGCCAAAGTTTGCAAAGATTGGGGACTACTTGTTCGCTATGAAGTTCTCAAACCTAAAGGGGATAATATGGGACCTTAGAGTTATGAAAATTATGTTGAAACCGAACACAACACTGATCAAGCAGAGGCCTTACCACCTCAATCCAAAGTATAAAGAAAGGGTCCGCTTAGAGTTGGATAAAATGCATGCGGAGGGTATTATTGAACTAGTAGAAGAGTCTGATTGGGTGAGCCCAATAGTAGTTCAGGGAAAGAAGCAGAAGGATGAAATAAGGATATGCGTACATCTTAGGAAGTTGAATGATGCCTTTGTACATGATCCCTTTCCAACTTCATTCACTGATGAAGTGGTGGATAATGTAGGAGGACAGGAGGCATATTCATTCACGGATGGGTTCATGGGGTACCATCAGATCAAGATCGCACCGAAGGATAGAAGTAAGATGACCTTCGCCATGGAGTGGGAGTGCTTCCAGTATACCGTAATGCATTTTGGGTTGAATAATGCATCAGTGATCTTTTCGTGAGTGGTTATCGTGGCATTTAAGGACTTCATTCACAAGTTTATGGAGGTATACTTTGACAATTGGATGGTTTTTGGGTTGGTGAAATGCTATGTAGCCAGCCTACGGTTGATGCTAGATACATGTCAGAGGTATTAGATCGCACTCAATTTGAATAAATGTTCATTCTGTGTTCCCTTCGAAATCATCTTGGGCCATGTGGTGTGCAGACAAGGATTAATGGTCAACCCAGCTAAGATAGCAGTTATATTTAATTTATAAGCACAAAGAAGTGTGAAATAGCTACGCGCGATGCTGGGGCATAAGGGAGACCATCAAAATTTCATTAAGAGTTATGACCAGATTACCGTGCCAATGGAGAAGTTCCTAAAGAAGGATGCTACATTATGTTGGAATCGAGAATGCCAACAAATATTAGATGTGTTAAAGGAAAATATGGTCACTGCGCCGATCCTAGCCTTCCCAGACTAGAAGAAGGAATTTCATGTGCATGCGGGTGCATCATGTATTGTGCTCGAGTCAGTACTGACATAGGCCAATGAGAGAGAGTTGGATCACCCTATAGTGTTTGCAAGTAGGAAGTTGTCTAAAGATGAGAAGAATTATTCAATAACCGAGCACGAAGGTTTGACTATGGTGTACATGCTCCAGAATTTCATACACTACTTTCTAGGTGGACACATTAAGATGTATACAGAACATTCTACATTGAAGTACTTGGTGAACAAGCCTGTGTCGGGTGGGAAGATATGCATATGGATTTTGCTCTTCCAATAATATGATTTTGAAGATATTATGAAGCACAGATGATTGAATGCGAGACCGGATCATCTATCGCACATTGAAATGGGAGAGGAGCCTTCTAATTTGGAGGAATGATTGCCTGAAGCACAGCTCTTTGCAGTGTGTGTCGTGGACAAGCACTTTGTGGATATCATACACTTCCCGAAGATAGGGACAACTCTGGAGAGGTATACTAGTTAGCAAACGAATGAGTTGGCGGTACGCACGACAAACTTTTCTATCATTGTAGGGAACTTATATAAAATGGGGTTGGATGAAATACTGTGACGTTATGTGCCTGAGTTTGAATGAAGCAACATCCTTGCTGAAGCTCATGGAGGAGCTGTGGGAGGACATTACGTAGGAAAAGCAACAGCATAGAATATTTTACACGTTGGATTATGGTGGTCGATGCTTCATAAGGATTCCAAGGCTTATTGTACCCATATCAATAGGCCATTGTGGAGGGATGAGCTACCTCTAAATCCTGAAATGTCATTACAGCCATTTGAGAAGTGGGCAATTGATTTTGTAGGATGAATTCAACCTCTAGGAAAGAAGACAGGTGTGCAATACATCATCATTGAGACGGAGTATTTGCCAAAAGGGTAGAGGTGTAGCCTATGAAGGACTGTACCGGGGCAACAATAGCAAAGTTCATCTTTGAGTATGTATTGACTAGGTTTGGTTGCCCGAAGATTTTGATGAGCGATCAAAATACTCATTTCCTTAATGAGACGATCAGCGCATTGATAGAGGAAGTCCAGTTTTATCACCAAAAGAGTACACCGTATCACTTGTAGGGTAATGGGATGGTTTAAGCATTTAATAATATATTGGAGAACACGCTAAAGAAGGTCTGCAATGCACAAAGAAATTATAGGGATGTTCACGTATCTGCGGTGCTATAGGCTTACAGGACAAATTGCAAAAAGCTGACTGGACAAACGCCGTTCAAACTGGTTTATGGCATAGAAGCTGTGATGCCAATGGAGTACATTTTACCTAGTCTATGCATAGCAGCATTTACAAGAATGGCAGATCGTGGAGCCCTAGAAGAAAGGCTCGTGTAGCTGAAATAGCTGGAAGAGGATAGATATTTAGTTGGATTCCATCATCGAGTTCACAAGGACAGTGAAAAGGCATGGCATGATCGGCACATCAAACTATGCACCTTCAAGGTAAATTATTTAGTGTTATTATATGACAACAAGTTTGAAAAATTTCTAGGAAAGTTTCAGATGCATTGGCTGGGGCCTTATGTCATCAAGGAGATTACCGATGGTGGAGCAGTTCAGCTGGTGAAGTTGAATGGAAATATATTTCCAGGGAAGGTAAATGGAAGCCGACTGAAGCCATACACTAGGGATTCGTCTAGATGACTATATGGTGGAAGGATAGTATTAGCACTCCAGATAGTTGAAAGGAGGCACAAGACTATAAACTACACTACTCGGTTTGCAGAGCCGCGTAACTGGGGGACTGTGTGGAAAGGAGGAATGTCACAGTATTAGTAGAAGTGTAAAGGGAGCTGCGCTATAGGAGGAGAGACCACACAGGGTAGGTAGAAAGTGACCGTTATGGTCATTTTTCATACGTTTATAGTGAAAAAATGGAAAAGTGGAGCAGGGGCATGGCATTTAAGTCAGAATTTAAGAGGGAGATTTTTGAAGATATGTTTAGTATTTATGAGCGAATTTTGGGGTGAACGGTCAGATTCAAATTCGAATTTTCCTATAAATAACAGATGGACACCCAACAAAAAACACTTTGCATTTTGAGAATTAAGGTGTTGATCTATCAGGCATGCATGAACTGTAAGAATTTCAAGGCTTTGGTGGCTAGTTCAGTATTTGAAATTTTGCCTAAAGTAACCCAGGAGCTTCTTGCTAGCCTCATGTCGGCGACTATGTAAACCTTAAGTGTTGGAGGGTCAATGGCAGCTGAGGGTGCTTCCCTTGAGAATGTAAGTGTAGAGGTACTCGCAAAAGTGCCAAAATCACTGGGGTCACCCAAGTTGAGGCCTATGCCAACCATAGAGGGTTGAAAGAAGAACAAGGACAAATAGAAAGTGCCACAGCTGGTGTCCGTGTCACCCAGGAAACACCAAAAGAAAGAGAATCCTACCATGTAGGAAAAGGGCAAGGTGGTAGACCTAGAACCCAATGAGGACGTATAGGAAATTGATATGGGTACAGAAGACATTGACGTTGAGGGTGTAGACCCTATCTCAAAATTACCTGACTACATCACTCCACATCAGGGTAAGGTGAAGATCACAAAATATATGGATGAGGGGAAATTTATGCTCAACATGCCTCTGTTTCAGGAGACAATCATGTTCGAGGGACCACGCCTAGCGTGCATCTCCCACTTGGCAACTGATACATTTATGCACCGTGTCTTCTATAAATATTTTGGTGTGACCACACTGGAGCTTAGGCAATGGATATAAGGGGTTGACAAGATAGGGTTGTTGAATCTCCTATCGGTGCTGCATTATCAACACACTTCCATAAACATGATCATGATCAAACAATTTTTGTGTCTAGTTCACAATGGGTGCCTGTGGTTGGACGAGCCAATCTCGATAACTAATTTTTTGATCCATAGGATCACGTTGTTTCCACATTCAAGGTTGAACCTACCCAAGGCATTTGGCAGCAAGGAGGGCGAGCGTTACCTTGCGAAAAGAATGAAGGACAAGTTTAAACTTGTCAAGAAACCATGCAGATACTACATATCAAGCATAACCGACCCTGCGGTCAAGGTAGCCACCCAGATTTTGGCTGGGAAGATAATGTGAAAGTGTCACGCAGATGAGGTGCCAACACCGTTTTTGTCACTAGCAGCCCAATGCACAGAAGGCATACAATTCAATTGGGTGCTCTATCTTTGCAATGAATTCTTCACGAACTTCAGAGAAGCATAAGACCAGAGTAATACCTTTCACTACTCTTGGATACTATTATCAATTGTGTTGGTCATATGACAATTGATGGAGGAGAGTCAGTGTCCTTTGGGTGTGAAGGATTTACCAGAAGTAGTGAAGTTTTCTTCACTGTGGGCCACGAAGGATGCTTCGTGGGTCCACGAGAGCAAGTGATTTTGGGTCTTAATGGAGATGAGTATCAATATGGCCATCAACAGGAAACCACAGTTGTTACTAGTCGTCTTCGAGAATTTGTCAAAATATGTGTTGTTCAAGGCAGACTTCCACTATGCTCCATGCTGGCGTGAAAGGATCCCGAACAGAAATGGTATGATCTTCCATACCTGGTGATAGACGATGCAATCACAACAATCCTTGAGCATTGGCCAGCAGAGTGGCGCACAACCTCAGATCTGTCGATTGTCTAGCAAGTCTAAAGGAAAGCAGAAGAAGGAAGAGGCTGAGTTGAAGATGCAAGAGTTGGCCAACAGGAGGAAAATCGAGGTTGAGGAAAAATCTAGAGCAGAGCGTGCTGCCAAGGAGAAGACGGAAGAGAAGGAAGGTAAGGAAGAACATGACTCTAATAGGAGTCAAAATTATCCTTCACCACAGACGGAGGATGAAGAACAGCAATCATGATAGGGTGGTGCAAACCCTAAGACTACTCCATTCTGGGTTAAGTGCACTAGGGATCGGGAAAAAGAAGGGTCGCGAAATAAGTCCAAGTCTAGTAAATCATCACTTGACCTGATCACTTTGATGGAAGGTGATATGAATGACATCGGGGACACAATAAGGGATGTAACTACAGAACTATTGCAGCAGTTTGAGCATTAGTAGAAACAAGCCCTAGTTTCCATTCAGACAGGTCTGTGCAAGCTGTATATCTGGGCTACTTAGACCGGTGTAGGTCAGGGTAGTGCAGTGTCGACTATTTTGGCATCGAGAACCTCAGAAGTAGTGGAGATGGTTTGCTATATGGATCCCTGGACCGTCGCACTGCTGGATGGAGCATTGACTGCAGAATCGGATGTTGACAAGGCCATCATCAACACTATAAAAAGGGTTGTGTTGAATTTCGCCACGCTTCCAAGTGAATCCCTTCACACACTGCCAGATGGTGTGATCACAAAACTTCGGGCTTGTGAACAGTGCGCATTGAATGTGATCAGTGAACAGAAGGTTAACAATGCCCAGATGTTTGTAGAGAAGACTTCGAGACAAGGTCTCCGTGCCAGTAGAGTGACTCGGGGGCGAGTCACTGTAATTGTGTTGGGAGCCTGTTGGGAATAGGTCCCCTAGGGTCAATTTTAAGGTTAAAAGTCTAAGATTTTGTATAGGAAGGTAAAGTCTCCGTATTTTGTGGCCGCAGAGCACAAAGATGTAAAGATTCATAAAGGTTTTCCTCCCTTAGTTTATGTAACTTGTGTCGTCTTTAAGAGATCCACTCATGGTCCACACACCATGGGATTGTATAAAAAGGGAAGTATTAGAAGAGTCTAAAGTAGTGGAGTAGAGTTCAGTTCAATTGATTCTTGTTATGTTTTATGTAATGGGTCTATGAGAGCTAAGAGTGAAGAGTCTTAGCATAGGAAAGAGGCTTTGCAACTGTGTGTATAGAGGCCGAAGGTAGAAGTCTGCAGTTGAGTGTGCAAACCCCTGTAGCTATGTGCGTAGCGTATTTGGAGTCTGTAAAGAGGATTTGAACATGAATAAAGAAAATTATTTAGGAATTATCTATGTATGATCTGTTTTACTTCTGCATATGATTATGTTATGATGAATACTGGGTTTATGTTTTAATGTTGTATTGATGCGCGAATTCATATGTTTTGCTTTGTTATATGAATTCAAGTAAGAATATTTTTTTGCGCACAGATCATCTTAATGCATGTGAAGTTATTCTATACTTAAGCTAATATGGGTAATAACAGAAGTAAAGAGTAACTATAGAGGCATGTAAGTGCCTGATTCACCTATCCAAGGTACGCGAAGAACGATCGTATACCTTCACGGAGGTCTGAAGGATGAATAAGAGAAGTATATCGATAAGACCTAAAAGGCTTATTGACCTGCGTGAAGGAAGGTTTAGGGTATAAAATGACATCACTACCATCTCTTGGTGCATAAACATGGTTCTTGCACCCCTCCATACTGCTTCAGTTGAGACTTTAGTCCGCACTTCATAGATTGATGTCGAAAGGGCCAGTAGTGTAGGGATTTTCTTGTATAATTAATTTTGACCTGGGTCAGGGCCCATCAAGTCAACAAGTCACTTATTTGGTCAGTTGATGATCTCAATCTTCCCTCTTTGGTCTTAACAGTTGTTCACACTTTTTATCTTTATATAGTATGTGTCATCTTTGGGCATGGGATTATTGCTTGTCATGCAAAGGCAAGTTTGTCTAACTTTAAGGGGAAATTTTTGTGGGAATGGGTTGTCCTCATCGCATAGACATGTTTCGCACTCATTTCATGAACTATTGTACATTTTTTTCCTTTATCCTCTCAAATTCTCTCATTGAAACCGCACTAGTCATACGCTTCCACTAAGGTTGTTACATGTGGGGACAGGGTCCCCTAGGGTCAATTTTGGGGCAAAATCCCAAGTTTTTTTTGTAAAGAATGTAAAATCTCCACAAGATATGGTCACAGAGCACATAGATAGTAAGTTTTCATAAAGGGTTTTACCCTTCTTTTATGTAAGTTTTGTTGGCTTTTGTAGATCCACCCATTGTCCACGGACCATGGGATTGTATAAAAAGGAGAGTCTTAAAGAGTCTAAGACAAGTAGATGTTAATGAAGAGGAATGTAATGGGTCGGTAGAAGTAAGAATGAAGAAGTCCTAGAGTAGAAGAGATACTTTGCAGCGTGCACAGAGGCCTAGAGTAGAGTCCGCAGGTGAGTGCGTGACCCCTACAGCTGAGTGCGTAGGGAATTCTTGAGTTTGTAAGAAGAAATGAAGTATTAATACATATAGTATTCTAGAAATTCCTATGTTTTGGCTATTTATTTTTATTATGAATGAATGCGCTATTATGTTATGATGAATGATGGGTGTTGGGTTAGAGGTCCCTAACCTAGGTTCATCATTAAGTTTATCCAAAGAAATCCCTACATTGCTGTCCCTTTCGGCATCAATCCACAGAGCACTAACTGAAGTCTCACCCGAAGTAGTATGGAGGGGTGTTGGAACCAAGTTTCCGAACCCAGAGATGGTTATGATGTCATTTTGTACCCTTTATCTACCTTCACACAGATCGATAAGCCCTTGAGATTTATCGATATAACTTCCTCTTACCAGCCTCTAGACCTTCACGAAGGTATATTATAGTCTTTTGCAGATGTTAAACAGGTGAATCAACCACTTACATGCCTATGTAATCACTCCTAAGTCTATTATTATCCAAGTTGGCTTAAGTGTCTAATATATTTAGCATGCATTAAGATATTCTTCCCATAAGTAGATATTATTACTTGCATTCATATAACAATGTAAAACATACAAATTCACGCATCAATATAGCATTAAATCATAAACCTAGTGTTCATCATAACATAATCGCATTCATTCATAATAGAAGTAAATAGATCAAACATAGGTATTTCCAGAGTAATCTTCTTTATTAATGCGTCAGATCTTCTTATAGACACAAAATATCATGTGCGCTTAGCTATAGGGGTCTGCACACTCAGTTGTGGAATTCTACCCTAGGCCTTTGTGCACACAGTTGTAGAGCCTTTCTTCTACTCTAAGACCCTTTGCTCTTTTTGCTAATGACCCATTACATTCATCATCAATGACTCCACTGCCTTAGACTCTTCTTCTAAATCTGACACAACTTACATAAACAAAAGGGTAAAATACTAAAACCCTTTATGAAACCTTACATCTACACACTCCGCGACCACAAACTGTGGAGAATTTAAACTTTAAATACAAAAACTTGGGCTTGTTGCCCCAAAATTTGGGCTTTTAGCCCCAAAATTGACCCTAGGGGACTCTTTCCCAACAAGCCCCCAACACAAATATGGTGACTAACCCCAAGTCACTATGTTGGTGCAGAGATCTTACTGTGAAGACCTACCAACTCCACTTGCACAACTATAACTTCAGCTATACACTGCATAGCTGCCTGCTTGACCTGCTCCACCAGCTGCTCTATTGCTAGTCCTGCGTTATTTGCCTGGATCTTTTGTTATGTATTCTGCAGTCTGGAAAACTTCTCCCCAATGGTGGCAGAGAGCACATAGGTCTCATCCAGCCAAGGCCCCAATCTAGCCTTAAGGATTGCCTCTTTTCGTTGTGCTGCTTCCACCTACTCTTTCAGTTTCTTTACCTCCTACAACTTTGCTAATCTCTGCATGATAGCGATGGTGCACGCTGTCGCTCTGGTTTCGTTGTACTGCTTCTGCAATTCCCTTGCCTCGGTATTTAACCTATGTAGGTTGGGATCTTCCTACAGACTCATGAGGACCTCCATAGATTTCTCAAAGAGCGTAGTGCATTCTGCCACCTCGGCATTCAATATATCAACTGCATCCTTGATAGTTGCCTCGCATTGTTCTCTGATCTTTATTGGAATTGAAGGTTGTGCCCTCAACTTGAGCTCTGGAATCTTTAGGTTCAGTTCAAACTGAACCTTGGCCATCTTGGTTTGATCATCGCAGACGCCTGTAGCCAACTTCTGAATCTTGATGTTGGCTTGTTGGCGCCTGACCTAGGTTTGGAGTTAATTAGCCAAGCATATCCCTGTACTACTGGCCCTTTCGGCAACAATCCATGGAGTGCGGACTGATGTCTCACCCGAAGTAGTATGGGGGGGTGCTGGAACCAGGTTTCTGCACCCTTGAGATTTCTGGTGGTCTGGTTCGATCCAATTGTTCATCCCTGCGTACAGGTTACTTCACACACTTCCCTGTTCCTCGTGCCCTGATACACTGCCTTCGTGCAGCCCTAACTAGGGGCTGTGGAGCTTCCATGCTACTAGAGCATTGCTCTACGCTATTCCCTTAAGACAGACCCTATATCTTACATATCTTCCTATATCAATTAATTACCTTCGTGTACATGGATGTATTATGTTATATTGATTTATACAAAACATTCATATGAGTTCGCGTGGAAAATAAATAGTACACTTGCAATTTATACCCAATCATATATTAAAACAAGAAATGATACACAGAAATATAGTAAACTTATCTTTATTGATTCTTCCAAGAGTTATAGACTCAACTTTCCTTGCACACTCAACTGTAGGGGTCTGCGTACTTAGTTGCATACTACTAGGCGTCTGTGCACTCAGCTGCAGAGCCTTCTCCTACTCTACGTCCCCAAGACACCTTTTACACTTCAACTCAATTACTTCGACTCATTCTTCTTCTATTCTTCATTATCCTCCATTCTTCTTAGAGCCTCACTCTATTTATACAAACCCATGGTCCGCGCACCATGGGTAGGTCTATCAAGCTGACATTACATTACAAAAACTATGGCGGACAACCGTGTGACTCTATTATGATTTCACACTCTGTGCCCATAATTCATGGATATTTTACAAGGATTTCATCAAAACTTGGGCTTTAAGCCCCAAAACATGCCTTGGGAGGATTCCATGCCCAAAAAGCCCCCAAAACAAACATCGTGACTCACCCTCGAGTCACTCTATTGGCGCAGAGATCTTCACGTGGAGTCCCTCCAACTCTACTCAAATTGCTACAAGGTCAACAATGCACTGAGATGCTGCCTACTGGATCTGTTGTACGTGTTTTTTTGAGACCATGGTCTCAGAAGTTATTTTGTGCATTTGTGCCTATGTCCCCTGCATTTGTGTGATCTTTCATTCAATTGATGCTATGATGGTGAAGGCCTGGTCGATCCAAGGCTGAACGCATGCCTTTAGGACTACTTCCTTGTGTCATGCTGCATCCACCTATTCTTTCAGTGCTTTGGCCTGTTGCATCAGTGTGAGCCTTTGAGTGAGGGCCATCGTCTGCGTAGTTCCTTTGACATTGTCATACTACTGTTGGAGTTCTCACGCCTCTGTCTCTAAGTGCTAAATTTTGGGGTCCTCCTGCAGATTTGTGACAACCTCAAATGGCTCCTCCAACATGTTGGTGCAGTCTCTCACTGCACTGTTGATCTCATCTAGTCCCGCTATAATATCATTGGTGCACTATTCTGTTACTTATGGAGGGGTTGATGGTTATGCCTTCAACTGCAGCTCTGTGATTTGAAGGTTCACCTCCAGCTGAACCTTTGTCATTTCCTCCCACACCTCGCGTACCCTTGCTGCTAGACTATGGATGCGTGCCTCTGCTGGTGTGTCTGCTGGGATGGCCAGCTCAGGGATGCCTTGACAAGCTTCATCTATTACCTATACCAGCTGACAATTTTGTGACACCATTTCGTTGCATTGCAAGCCCAACTATTCCATGTTGATTCTCTGCTCAAAAGGACTTGCAGTGCACGACTCTCCCTACCCCATAGTTCTGCAGTTATCCCATCCTATAGAACATACAATGTCTCCCACGAGAGTGCAGCCATGTTGATGCCAATACCATTCAACATGGTAACCGTAGGCCTGTCAGTCTCATTTGTTGTCACCAGTGCCCCTTCCGGCAGTACTATGGTATTCGTCACCTAAGCACGCAACATTTGTTCTGTTGCCATTTTTCTGACTACGAGGCTAGTCAAAAGGGTATGATCCTAAGGAGTGCGCACCTGCAACTCCTGCAACTGCGCTTAGAGGACCTCAACACAATCTAGTTCTCCTGCATAAAATTTTGTAGGGCCTCAGAGGTGACGTCGTGCACTATCTCGTCATTGTTGTGCAGATCACCATTTGTTAGGATGATTAGGTAAATAGACAATTTTGATGCCTTGACCTTATTGCATGGCCCCATTCACTCAGTCAAGTGTTGGAATTTCAACTGGGTTGATGTGGTTTGTGGGTCCACACCTCCCTCTTCTTCCTCTTCTTCCTGCTCATGCGAAGGCAACGTTTGTCCCTTACATACCTTCATGGTTGCCTCCTGTGCTGCTACTACTGCTGCACCTTTTCCTATTCAGTTGTTGTCTGTGCAGCGTCACGTGCCTCCTGCACTTCTGCTACCATTGCCTCCTTCCTTCTCTTCTCTGCCAATTGTGCCATGCATAATTTGTCCTCCTCTTTCCTCCTCTGTGCCGCCGACTTACATATTTCCACGATGTCTGGAGTGCGACTCTAGCAGCCATGTCTCTAGTAAATTGAATAATACATCGTCCATGGCTACAAAGGGTAGCTCTCTCCATTGCTTGGTCGGGTCCTTGCGCACTCTGATGTATATGTTGTGGATGTCCGCTTTAAACTCTGCAAAATTCTGCAGGTTGTTGTAGACAGTGAGTGACAACCGCAACTTGCGGTTGATCCCCATTCTAAGGTTCATCTCCATGAACACCCAGAATATCTTACTGTCACAGATCCTATTTGCATCTTTTGTGGCCTAGAGTGAAGCATACTTCACGCCCTCTGGCAGATCCCTGTTAATTATGGGGAATTAACTATCCTCCAGCAATTCCCTGGCCACGAGCGCTATGGATAGCAGAAGCCATGCATAGTGGAATGTTTTTCCTTGTTCTTAGGTCTCGCAAAAATTTTCCAGGGACTCCTTGCAGAGGAACTCAGACCAGTTAAACTGGATGCCCTTCGCGCACTACTCATCCAGTGCTACCACCGCTATGGGTACCTCCTCCGCGCAACACTTATGCATAACCTTTCCAGCCAGTATTTGGGTCACCACTTTCACTTCTTTGTCATTGATGTTGGATATGGTGTAGCTGCTTTTCTTCTTTGCCAGCTTGTACTTCTTCATGGCCTCCGTGATGGCCAAGTCACTACTCTTCCCCTTCGAGATGTCTACGGGGTCCTCTCCTTTGCGCGACAGCCAGGTAATGCGGTGAATCAAGTCTTTCATGATTGGGATGGGCTCCTCTAGCCATAAACACCCACCATGCACTAGGAAGAGCAACTTCTTGATGATGAAAATTGTTATTGGGGAGTGGTGGAAATGCGGCACCTAGAGCAAGTTAGGTAGCCCTACCTTTTCCACTCCGTGCAACCACTTTCGTGGCTCTAATTCTATAACCCCCACCACTGTGTTCTACTTAGGCTTCATGAGGTGAGCGGTCTCTAGGTGAGGGAAATTCTTGTGGTCAGTGAGGTCCCAATATTCAAATTTTAATCTTGGCACCTGTCCCAGATGCATGCCCTAAAAAATGATGTTGTTTGGGAGGAGCGGGGTGTAGAGCGAGCTCTTGGTCTCGTTAAGGTCCTTGGGCAATTTAGTATTCCCCTTTTGTGTGGGGATATAGGCAAGTAGCTTTGTTGGATGGTGCACAGGCTCAATTTCCTCCTCCATGCCTTTGTCCTCATCTTCTTCGATGATGAGGTCCTCTAGGTCTTCTTCTTCCTCATCAGTTTCAATGGTAACAACTTTCCCCTTTTGTTCCTCAAACTTGTTAGTGTGATCATGTGCACCCTATTTTGTCCCTCTAGTCTTCTTATCAAGAAAATCGCCTTGTATCCTGTCCTCCAGATTCTTGACTTCTTCTTCTACCAGAGCACTTTTCTTCCATAATCATACCCTTTCTCTCTCAAGTTCTTGGAGCCTAAAATTTCCTTGTTGGATTTCTTCCTCAAGTCCCAACCATTCTTCTTCTTTCAGTTGGGCGATCCCTTCTTTCCAGGCTCCATGAACCATCGTATCTACCAGTGCTGCTATGCTCAGACTAGGCCTTTCATGCTCTATGGGGATTACAGTGTTCGCTTCATATTCTAGCCTCAAAGGTGCTTGCATCATTAAGTTCTTGCACGCGGTCCTATACACCCATAGAACCGTTGGTACGTGTAGGTCCTAGTCAGTCTGCTTTGCATTGTGGACCTTGTTCATCACTTCACGTACTTTGTTAAAGGCTTCTGCATGGATATCCTTCTGCGCACTTGGTCTTTCCATACTCCTTGGTTCCAGCCAAAGGGTTCATTTGCACCATTTCCTTGCTCGTACCTGCTTACTAACTATGTCTCCTAACACGAAGACTGTGTGCATTCATTCAGGTTTTGCACCAGATGCCTACATCCATTTGGATAGGTGGGCATGTGGACCATTTTATCTGCCAATATTATCTCTTAATCGCATTTGAAGCTTCCTAAACCACATGCACATCATTCTTCTACAGTCGCGCCAGTCCTCAAAAATTCTTTGGTGTGCACCCCACCACCCTGTCGGTGTAGTGCACAATACCCATTTCAGAGCATCGAAATGCTGCTGTTACGACACTTCTTTTTCAAATATATTTAGGAAGCCATCCACCTCACTTAACCCATCATACGTAGGTAGATCTCTTACCTCTGTTGCTACAAAGTGCAGTGATCTTGTCATCATGTTGCAGTTCAGTGT